>JAPFFP010101384.1:0-19674 GCA_026153255.1 Solanum medicagineum | reverse complement strand
ACTCTAGATATGACACTCCCTCATCTTGAGGGGCTTTAGAAGTTATTTTTGGAGTTATTTCCCAGAGGAGTGCAAAGAGTGATCCATTAGAAGAATGAAGTCCTAGGACAACTCTAAGGTATGACATAGATCATGAAAGAAGTGAGACAATTCCTATATGCCTTATGGACTCCTGCTCATAGATATAACACACTTCACACCCATGAATAAGACTCTATTCGATGTGTTATGTTGGGGTTTTGAGGACTATTTACAAACTTAGTGCTCTAATACTAAGCTTGTCACGATCCAAGCCAAGGGCATAGGAGTGACATGGCAAATAGGGAACTTGAAATTTCCCCAAAAGAGCCTTATATCATAAACAAGCACATCATCGGTAGCAAGAAATAAATCAACCATTCCTCAAGTAGTTCTATGGGATCAAGGGCTTAGGAAACACTCTATAGACTTAAGGAATAAGTAATCTCCACCATTCAACCAGAACAAATAATGTTAAGGAAAAGGGGCATGGGACACACTTTATGGGATGTAAAGGCTTAGGAATTTCACCACCAAGCTAATAACATCATAAGCAATAACAAGTATGGGATAAGGTCTCAGGAAAATTCATCATCGAAATAAAATTATTGATTAATACATACATAGAATATTATCAAACAATACCTCTAATCATAGATGAAGCGAGGACCAAGACATGTACCGAGCTCACCCTCAAAAATAAAATAATAAGAGTATCAATGTCTTAACATAAACAAGCTAGATATGGATATTGCCATCGAATCAGAGGGCTCACTGCAAGCAAGATCTTCTATGATCCAAATCTAACCACGTGGAAGATATCAAGAAGTGTTGGTCCATATATGAATCATGTAGGCATAGAGTATGTGTTAGTACTATGAAGTGTACTAAACTAATAGGTGTGCCATGCAATGTAGTATATGTCATAGTCTAGTGAACAATAATATCATGTAAGACATTACATAAGCCATGGAACATATGTTAATGCATGAGGAAAGTAAAAAAAATCTACTCTTAATTGTTTGCATAATAAAACAGTTAAACTTAGAGTAATGAGAAACATAGGTTGTTAAGCACAAATAAAGTAGAAAGTACCTTCAGGAAAGCAACACATTACTTTAAGGGAAAGACCATCTTACTATGAATGAAACTTTAGTAATTATAAAGACAAACGCCATGCATACTTTCAAAGAAAGTCATATATCTTTGTGATAAATACCATTAGTGGTAGCAATGGACCATAAACATATGCGGGAGAAACCTTTAATCAACAATAAACATGTGATAGAGCTAAATATGGGGTCTCGATATTTTCCCTACACTAGAAGAAGGGAGAAATCACTTGCCATGATGACCTCCTAAGATGCTTAAGTGGATCAACTAAAGCTAGCCAGTGAGCAAGCCTCAACTAACAGGTGGTTTAAAATTCAACCTCTACTAGCGTGTGGCCCCTATTGTCCTGTGGTGGCACATAGTTATGGGACAATGAAATTCTACTAATGGTCTTATGCCCCAGCTAATGTGGAGTATTTGCATATATTCCAAAGTCCACTTGATGCTAAGAGTAGCTCTCACAAAATAATCATAAGCATGAATCAGAAGTCATTGAATATGGAGAGATATTCTATTAACATATACCATAAGTGTTTAGAACATTAATCATCATTATAAAGATAGTTCTTAACTCTTGTGTATGCCTCTATTATCGGCCTATCATCGTTTGATAATCATAGATAGGTGAAAGAACTCAGATTTCAATCATTCATTCATTCATTTATTCTTGACATCAATAAGTCTAGTCCCATGGAATATATAAACATAAGTATAATCTAACATTCATAAAATTGTAAATCATAACATCTTAATAACAGGAGCTCATTAAAAATTGTGACCCCCTTCAAGTAAGCGTTTTCCTTTCATATGAGGGTGTGTTATAATAGCATAAAAAGGAGCTTTATAATCTTGGTCATGCTCTTGCAAATCATGTTCATGCACATACTTGGACCATAGAATGACATAAGTACTTGGTAATTCAATCATCAAGATGAGATCCCATAGGAATGTGCATATTCATCATGAGAATATATAAATTTAAAACAATAATTTGAATAACCCATAGTGAAATTCAAAAATCCATAATAGTTAAAAAAAAGATAGCACATCTTCCAAAATCTATCAATTCACGTAAATAGACAACAATACATACTTATGTGAACATAATATTTATGATTTACATCAAAATATAGCAGTTAGGCAAAGATTTAACAAGACCCATTTAAGAAATCATCAACCCAATGTAGTTATATGAAGTGTTCATAAATACTATGTCATTTCATGCATTTTCAAATCAATGAATGATAATTTCCAACTTGAATCATGCATAAAAGTGAGAGTAGGAAGTACCTATAATGAAATAATTCTTGAAATTAAAGGATTGAGTTGAAAACAGTTTTGGACTCCATGGGTTGAAGGACCCATGGATGAAGAAACCCACATACTTTAGAACAAATAGAGAAGGAAAGTTGAAGGAGCCTTGAATTGGGTGAATAGTTTAGAAAAAATTGGAGCTTGTTCTTCAATGAAGGATTTTTATCTTCTTCCTTGAGAGAGAAATTTGAAATGACTAAAGCGGAAGGTTATTATGGCATGAAAATAGGCTTTGGAGGGTGAATTTAGGTTAAAAGAATCAAAAACCCCTCTTGGAGTTGTAAAAATATCATCAAACAAAAAGTTCCTCTTGGAGTTGTAAAAATATCATCAAAAGTTAAATAATAGACATTTTATATGCGCCCCAATGGCAATTTCGATGGTCTAGCAGTCCCGGCACCGAATCATTTATCGTACCGCTGAATGGGTCTTTTATTTGAAACTCGATTACCAAAATATCCCAAGATGAGAGACACTCGTATAACGTGTCTTCCAATACTTCGGTGACAAATCTGAGATCGGAATGCAATTAGCATGAAAATTATGTGAGAAAATGGTTTTGATTGATTTTTAGGGCAACCGGATCAAAAGATAATTTTTCAATGAGAAAACGATTTCCAGAATAAGTGTGCGATAAGTGTGCAACGTGGACCTGCAATGGACTTACACTTAAACTAGGTCCCAATATTTTCTACGAGATTAGAGAACTCGATCGGAAAAATTTTATTGAAAAATCTCAAAAAATACAAAAGTCTGTGTCCCAGACTTTGTTCACCGAAGTGCAAATTTATTAGTTTTTTGCGAGTGGCATTACACACTTTTTCAACCCCCCAAACTTAAAACACCATCAAAATAGGTCACTTTGAGTATAAAAAGTTTTTAACATCTATTTCTAAGTCTTTCTAAACTCCTAACGGAGACTAGGGCTAAAGAGTAGAGAAGAAGAGCGAGAATTCGAGGAGATTGAGGAGAGTTATTATGAGGTTGATCATCAAAGCTTCATACCAGGTATGTAAGGCTAAACTAAAGCATGAAATTGTTCTTCTATGTACCCTTATTTATTGAAATAGAAAGATCATGAGTATATTAAGTCTCTATATAAGTTTCTTGAAGGTTTTCTTGCAAATTTTATAGATTATATATATTTTCATATATTGATGATCATCATAAACTTGATTTACTAAATAAATACTTTTACATGAGTTATGCGCATAAACTCTATATGTTAGTTTTTAAAGATTACATCAATGAACCTAGGGATTGAATCTAGAGGCTTGAGTTGAGGATGTTGATTATGATTGTGATGTGATCATGATGATGAGTTGATAGAGCATGATGGTCCTATGAGTATTCATAATTGAATCTAGAGATTTGTCTAATTTACTTTCTCTTAATGATTGTTATGAGTCCTTGAGTTATTGAATGAGAACTGAGTTAATGAAATGATTGAGATGATAGGTCGAAAGGCCCAATTGAGTTAAGTTAATGAGATAATGAGAGCCTCTACGAGGCTAAGTGAGATGATTGATTAAGATGAAGATTCTTACGAGCATTGAGTCTAGAGAGGAGTATCGAGCATCGAAATGAGGAAGAGTAAGTCCAACTCGAACTCATTAACTACATTGCCGACCGTAGGAGTAGACTAAGTTCATCAAAGTTAGACAGGTCCCTATTTTATAAACTAAGTCCATTAAAGTCAGACAGGTTCCCATTTTTAGGACTAAGTTCATTAAAGTTGTACATGTCCCCATTCTATTATCTTGAAACAATAGGACTTGATTGGTTAATTGTCTTGATCCATTGTGGATTCGAGTAGTTCTTTACCTAGAAAGTATAGAATAGCTGTGGTAACATCAGTGGAATTGTTGTACAATCACGCGCTTATAAGTGATTATTGTCGTATAAGAAAAACTCTCAGATAGGTCCCATACTGATAATACTCTGATTGGAGTTGAGATGAGTTTATTGATGAGGTTTGATTGGTATTGATGGGTCATTTGTCTACATTTTATTCTTACTTTAGATCGACATTTGATATTCTGATTGAGTATCTTCTAAGTTGATGTTATTTCTATACTATTCTACCTATATCTGTTTCATTCAGCAATTGTACATACTCGTACATTCCAAGTACTGACGTCCATTTGGGATGCATTTTTTATGTAGAGACGGGCACTAGAGATCATCAACAGGCAAATCATTGAGGATGTATCGTAATCAACAGAGTTGGTGAGGCTTCTTTACTTCTAAGGACAATTATTTTATTTTTATCTAGATTTCTAGAGTCAAACTTGATTTAGACTAGCTTTGTTTTTTAGTTGAGGTAGCCATGGGTCTGTCATTGGCACCACTTGATAGTGGTAGAGGCTTCATAGACTAGAGTCGAGTTTCTTAAGTTGAGATTTTGTTGAGGTAGCTTCTTTCAGACTAGCCTATTTTACTTATATGTTTTGAGACCACAATTTATTATTTTTAGTCTTCTGCTGAATTGCTATATGTGTTGAATGAATAAATGCGATGAGGCCAAGTGGTTGCCTTGGGGACTAGCAATAGTCTCCGAGTGCCGACCACATCTAGTGTACCCTCTCGGGGCGTGACAAACTTGGTATCCGAGCACAGTGTTCAAGTGTCCTAGGGTGTCTATGAAGCCATGTCTGTACGATCTTATTTATGGTTATGAAAGGGCCCTACTTCTATAAATGAGGGACTATTGACATTTAGGAAGAGTTTCCCTTCTTTCAGATCCTAAATCATGTGATAGAGTTATTCCCTAAGGAGCCTGTGATGATTTGTGCATTCCTCTAAACCTTTTTACTATGCATCGTCTACAGGTTATAGAGACAATAATATTCAGACCCTTATCGATGAGTTCCTCTGCAATAAAGTAGTAGAATAGTAGAGAGACTGCACCAAACTTGACCAAAGCCAACTAGTGTGTTGAGTATGAATTGTGCATTTGATCGAGATTAAGATGCACCCCAGACACTCTTATGCAAAACTTGCTTCTGATGTTACCCATGAGAGAGGAAGTCATATCTTTAAGAGTTTTATGTTGCCACCTAAGAGTGAGATGTGAAGTCTTATATACCCTGAGTAGAATTGAATCATCCTAGAGTTAGAAGGACGATGATAGGAAGAAAGGGATGAGATAATAGGGTGATGGCTGATTAAGGCTTGTAGTTAGAGTTATATATCTATTAGGTAAGTAATGGGGTGATAAGTCGATTTCCATAAGTTTGATGAAAGAGTCATAAGTACCCTATGATTTTCATCTTGAGGTATAGAGGAAGAGTGATTGTTAGAATGTGTTAGAGTGTGCTAGAACTAGATAGAGGTTTGTATTGATGTATTTTGATATTTGTATTAGTGAGAGTGAAGTATAGATGTTAAATAGGGGAAATAGAGTGCTTTACATGATAGATCTAAACTAGGCTTATGATTCTGAAGTGAGAGCCCCATGAGATTCATAAAGTTATGAGCTTAGCTAGATAAGGAAGTATAGTGGATGAGTAAATGATACTTGAGTTGTGAAGAAGGCGATGTACTGATTGAGTATTCACTATAAGATTTTAGTAAGCCTATATTCCTAATTTTTTACCTAGTACTTATTGGTTAGTATAATATGAGGGAAGTGTAAAAGTTGTTATGAGATGGTATAATATAAGGGAAGTGTGCGATGTATGTGTTAGTACTAGACCTTAAGCTTGAATTTTGAGGAGTAATGTGAAAAAGGAGATAGCATTGTGAGAGTAATAGTCTTAGTAGGAGAATTGCTCTAAGAGGCTTGTCATAGTGTATGATCGAGATGAAGATGCTGATTTGTAAGAAAAGTGATGCTATGGGTAGGTTACAAGTGCCCCTTTGGTAAGACTAGTGAAATGAGGATAGCTCAATAGATAAAAAGAGGCTTGAGATGTGTATATATGATTGTGTAAATATGTGTGAAGCTCTAAGATACATCTGCTATAAGAAGCTAGGTAGCATATTCATATTGTCAATGTGAGTAGGCTGAAGTAGGCATTCTTTGTCATCCTTAGTAAATAAGTCGATTAGGGCTTTTGGATAGATGATGATGAGTTTTCCATGATAGATTAAGTCTTATACAATTGAATTTATGGGAGCACAAAAGTAGAGTGTTTGTAGGCAAAAAAAGGAGGTTAGATTGTAAGAGTTGTGGAAACTAGTTATGTACGCCATTAAGAGTAGCAAATATAGAAAGATTTACATAGAGACAAGAGGAAGCTAAGACTGATATCTTTGAAGAGAGTCTTAGTAGCTATTACATATATGTGACTATAACATAATAGAAGAGTTTAAGATGTTCTGATAGATAATGAAGTGATTCCCTAACTGTGTGGAGACATGTTCCTATAGCTTAAGAAGGGGAATTGATTCGCAAGTTTTTAGAGATGACCTTGAGAGCTTAGGGGGAGTTGATGAGTGATAAACCTAGATTTTGAGTTTTCTATAGTGATGGACAGAATCAAGATGAGATATAAATTCATTTCCATCACATATAATCTTTACACTATAGTTGAGATGATACTCTATTCTCGACTAGTGTATGATTGCCATGCCTAAGGCCTAGTCCCATGTACATCATGCTTGATTCCCGTTCATATTAAGTTTCGAGGATGAAAAGTGATGACTTTATTTAGTAATTTTGATCTTACCTCATGGATCCAAGAGATCCCAGTCCTATGTTGAATAAAATGTGACCAGATTCTTATGCTACATATAGTTCTGTGAACTCAGAGTGAGTCTTGATAGACGAGGGACATTGTACTTCATTATGAATATCCTAAGATAGGATTTCTCGATTGAATTGTGCTAAATGATCTTTCATTCCAATCCCTTTGAGTGACCTGCTTTCCAGTCTAGATAGAAGTGTTGATGGTAGTAGAGGAGTGATGGTTGATGAGAGAGAGAGAGAGTTCTTGATCTTGATGTCATCTTACGTATGCACTGACCTTTATCTTATTATGCTAATGTTGATGGTAGGATGTAGAATATCAAGTTTTAGATGTATAATCATGCTTATTTTGCATAGAGATGTAGTAGTTTGGGGTTTCGCCAAAAAAGGGAGATGATGAGTTCCTCCATTTCCAAATAGTGATGCGGATAATAGTAGATTGAGAGTGAGGGTAGATGAGGAGGAGTGAATGTATCCTTATTGTGCTATTGGTGTTAAACTTGCGTCATGTAAGGATAGAGATAGGGGAGAAGGGGAGAGATGAGACTTTATGATGTGCAATAGATAGGTAAGAATATGTTAGTGTGTCGTCTTTGAGTGGGAGCTCATTGAATGGTGGAGCAGAAATGCTAAGTAGGCTTGAACATTCTAGGACCTAATTGAAGTGGTTAGAGTGATAGGCTTGAATGCGTGGTTTTTATTATGCGAGTATTGATGATAAACTTTTGAAGACTTCGTAATAAGGATTTCGAGAAAGGGTAGTGAAGTAGTGAAGAGGACTAGTGATCTTTCAATGAAAGTCCCTATGGAAGTACAGGAGTTGAGTATTGAGGATTAGCTTTGTATGAATATGATCATCTTGTGAATAACACCTTAAGGCTCAGAAGTAGGGTTGAATGGAAAAGGAGGAAGTGGTTAGGGGGGACATTTGAGTAAGAGCTATGAGCTTGCATTAATGGTGTAGAGTACCTTGAAAAGGAGCTCAATTGAGGTGGAGAGTTGAGCTTGAGAGTGTCCACAGAGTCTTGTATAGCACAGTGATCCCATTCTCAATTAGAGTTGATGGCTTCTTTCCTGAGTTTGAAAAACTGACTATTAAGATGTTTGAATGATTTGAATTGATTGTGTTTTGACATTCCATTTGTTCCGCTAGTGAGAATGTGTAAGATAATATATGTCACAACCAAAGCCTAGGGCCTAGACGTGACACCGCGAATGGGAACCCGAAGGGACCCCAAACAAGCCTCTTAGCATATCATTTACACATCCTTGGTCATGGAAGCAATTGAACAACAACAAGAGAGAATAAATAAGGATAAAGGTACTAAGGAAGTCTTTCATAGCTTAAAACATACAAGAGTCAAGAGAGTCAAAGCTCAAGGCATCATTATATAACTTGTCCAAAAACACCTCTAAGCTTAGATTCGAGCGGGGGCCAAGAACCTTTTGCTCTCACCCTTTAGTATCAAAGTGCAACACAAAGAGATAACAAGAGTAAAAGAGCAAAGCTAATGTCCCCGAACTTGAGGACTCACTAATAGCTTATCTTCAAGAGGACCAACTAGCCATCTGGAGGAGGAAGATGATCAATTAGGGCTCCGGTTCCAACATGGTAATATCATGTAGGCTAGAGAATGCTTTGGTACTTTTGGATGTACCAAATATGTAGAATACAATGCAATAAGAGATAAACAACATAATTGAAATGCTTAATTAGGCAATGAATAAGCATAAAAGCAATATCGGATGCATGGATGATGCTTGAGGTAAAACATTCTTATATAGAACATATTACATATGTCGGAAGAGACCATCTTTATAGACAAGCAAACTAGTACATGGAATTCAATGTATAACCACCCTTTGGGAAGTGATTGAAAAATTTACCCCTCAATTGTTAGATGGGCATAGCAGTCGAGGTATATACCCCTCAACATGGTAGATGAGTAGGACCACCCCCATCAAAGTAATTGAGGAATATACAACCCAATTGGTAGATGAGCATGACCACCCCCCATCAAGGTGATTGAGGAATATAACCCCCAATTGGTAGATGGGCATACCACCCCCATCATAGTGGTTGAGGCATATCACCTCCTCAACTAGGTGTGGCCAACTTACAACACTATAGATACTTTTTATGAAATCAAAACATAAATGTATTACTTTCATCATCATAAAGTCACTTGACCCATTGGCCATGCAATCGATCATCAATAACTTAAGAACCCTTAACCAGACATTTTATCAAACACTTGGTGAGTGTGTAATGCTAGTTCAAAATCATGCAATTCAAGAGTGAAATCATGTGAGAAAACCTAACGTATATCAACCTGTCAACACTTGGTAACACCCACATGCAAGATACATTAAAACCCCTAATCAAATCTCATCATAGAACATAGGATCATAGCTCAAAACATGCTTAAACAACCCACATTTCATGAAACCCCAACACAGTTTACAATTAATTCATAGTAAGAAGTACCCATAGATAAATCAACTTGAAAACATGCAATCTATATAAAAAGAAAGGTTGGGCACCACGGGTGAAATGACCCTATGGTTGAAACCCACATACCTCAACTTTGGAGATTTCCTTGATGAATATTTGATTGAGAATTTGAAGCTTGAATGAAATCTTGAGATCGAGAATGAGATTGGGACACTTGAATTTGGGTGAGATATTTGTCTAGGTGTTAGAAAGGGTTTTGGGGAATGTCTAGAATGATATGACGTTGAAAACTGACTAAGTATACGTGTTTTTACGCATAGGAAGGCTTAGGCCCAAGACCTCAAAGCCTTAGGCCAAAATAAGAAAACTGGCAACAAAATACACAACATCCCGATGGTTCCGCATAGTAGAGCCAATCCGCAACCTTACTGTTTTGCACAAACTTGAAAAAATTAAATTTTGCTACTGTTGCTCTGAAATCGGGGTTATACCCATTCCCTGTTCAATTTCGCCCCTTGATCAAGAATGTGAAATTGGATTTTCGATATCACACACAAATTTTGAGATATATGGAGATTTCGAATATGGGTATTTCCAAGGTACATTTTTGGGCACTTTTTGGGGCATTTCAATATCTGTACTCTTGATCTGAACCAATTTGTCTATTTGAGTTGATGTGTCTATTCTTGAGTCTGAATAGAGATGTTTTATGATTGATGAGGAGTCGAGAGTTTGATTGATTGAGTGAGTTCTTATTAGAGTTTAAATTATTATTCATGCCTTGATGTCTAGCTTTACTCATCATTCGAGGATGAATGATTCCAAGGGGAAATAATGTAATACCTGATAAAATTATCAAAATACCCCTAGATGAGGAAATGATTCCAGGGGAAGATAATGTAACACACGATATTACCAAAGTATCCTAGATGAGAGACACTCGCATAATGTGTCTTCCCAAATCAGATGGCAAATCTGAGATTGGAAATGCGATTAACCTGTAAAATTGTCTGGAAAAATGATCTTGGTTGATATTTAGAGCAACCGGATGAAAAGATAATTTTTAATGCGAAAATGATTTTCTGAATAAGTATGCGACAAGTATGCAATGCGGACCTGCTGCGGACTTACACTTAATCTTGGTCCCAATATTTTTTATAGGATTAGAAAACTTGATCGGAGAACTTTTATCCAAAAACCCTGAAAAATGCCAAAGTCCACATCGCGGACTTGGTTTCCTAAACTACAAATTTTTAGTTTTTCGCGAGGGGCATTCTAGGCTTTTCTCAACCCCTCCTAACTTAAACATTATCAAAATAGATCATTTTGAGTATAAAAGGGTTTTAACACCCATTCCTAACTATTTGTAAACTCCTAACGAAGACTAGAACTAAAGAGGGGAGAGAATTCGAGGAGTTTGAGGGGAGTTCTTACGAGGTTGATCGTCAAAGCTTCATACCAGGCATGTAAGGATAAACTAAAGTAAGAAATTGTTCTTCCATGTACCCCCTTTGATGGTAATAGAAATATTGTGAGTATACTGAGTCTTCATACATGTTTTTGAAGGTTTTTGTGCAAATTTTATACATTATATGTATTTTCATATGTTGATGATTGTCATAAACTTGATTTATTGAATAAATACTTTTATAGGAGTTATTGCATAAACCCTATATGTTACATTATAAAGATTGTATGAATGAGCCTAGGGATTGAGTCCAGAGGCTTAAGTCGAGGATGTTGATTGTGATTGTGATATGAGGATGATGATAAGTTGATAGAGCCTGATGGTCCCATAAGTATTTATAATTGTAACTCCAGAGATTTGTCTAATTTACTTCCTCTTAATAATTGATTTGAGTCCATAAGTTATTGAATGAGAAATGAGTTCATGAGATGATAGGCCGAAAGGCCCAATTAAGTTGATTTAATGAGATAATGAGAGCTCACGAGGCTAATTGAGATGATTGACTTAGATGAAGAGTCTTATGAGCATTGACTCTTGAGAGGAGTATCGAGCACCGAAATAAGCATGAGTAAGTCTAACTCGAACTCATTAACTATATCACCAAACATAGGAGTAGACTAAGTCTGTCAAAGTCGGATTAGTTCCTATATTAACTATATCTGTCAAAGTTGGACAGGTCCCTATTTTGTGAACTAAGTCCATTAAAGTTGGACAGGTTCCCATTTTTAGGCCCAAGTCTATTAAAGTCGGACATGTGCTCATTCAATTGTCCTAAAATAATAGGACTTGATTGCTTAATTGTCCAGATCAATTATGGATTCAAGTTGTTCTTTACTTGGCAAGTATGAAACGGTTGTGGCAACATCAGGGGGATTGTTGTTCAATCATTGACTTATAACTCATTGTTGTCGGGTAAGAGAAACTCCTAGATAGGTACCACACTTATAGTACTCTGAGTTGAGTTGAGTTGATTGATTAAGTTTGATTGGTATTGATGGGTCATTTATCTACTCTTTATTCTTCGTTTACATAAACATTTGATATTCTTGTTGAGTAACTTCTGTGTTGATGTTATTTTTATACCATTCTGCCTAAATTTGTTTCATTGAGCGATTTTACATACTTATACAATCCACGTACTGGCATCCATTTGGTTTGCATCATTTTATAACGTAAAGGCAGGTACTAGAGATCGTCAACAGGCGAATCGTTAATGATCTATCACAGTCAACATAGTTGGTGAGCCTTCTTTACTTTAGAGGACCATTTATTTTATTTTCATCTAGCTTTCTAGAGTCAGACTTGATTTAACTACCTTACGTTTGAGTTGAGGTAGACATGAGTCTGTCATTGGTAGCACTTGATAGTGTAAGAGACTTGATAATCTAGAGTCGAGTTGTTTGAGTTGAGATTCTGTTGAGCTAGCTTCTTTTAGACTAGCCTGTTTTACTTATATATTTTGAGACTTCCACTATTTATTATCTTTACTCTTCCACTAATTTGCTATGTTTGTTAAGTGAATGAATGCGATGAGGCCAAGTGATTCACTTGGGGACTAGCAATAGTCTCTAAGTGGATGCCACGTCTAGGGTACCCTCTCGGGGCATGACATTTAAACCCTTTAATTTGATAGTTTTGAGGTTTCTCAAAGCCATTTAGCGATCACAATTGGTGGTATGACGAATGCATTCGGGGTACTAAATTAGCCCGCCAAATTGCATAACACAAACAAGCGTCATTAAAATGACTACAACATTTTACTGCGAACTCCAAAGAAGATGAAATTGGATGACTTGGAAAGATAATTTAAAGATATTTATTTGATAGGTAGTGCATCACCTAGTTCGTTATATGCTAAAATATATATGGCTATTTGAAATTGACCCTTATAAGACTTATATCAAAACTTTGCCAATAGGAATCCTTTGGACCTGGCTCAATGTAAGTGATACTTATGATTCCAATCCGTATGTAATACACTTTGAATGTCTAATAATTGATCCCATAACATTAGAATTCATCAAGTTTGGTCTATATGTTACGACGAATGGCTCAGGTCATAACTTAAGATCTAGGGCGTCATAATAGGTTAAGTCCTGGTTATAGTTTTAGCCTTTAAGAAGGTCTCTGAATTCTATCTACACAACCTCTTGACGATTCATAATTATTTTTATGGATCATAGATAGCATTCACAATTACGTCCCAGCCTTAGAAAATTTTTTCCCGTGTTGACCACATTTACGACCACTATTTATGATTCATTATTCCCTGTATGAATACTAGAATGATCTCGTACATTTACTTTCTATTTTAAAAAATTTCACTGAGTCTTATACCCATCCATGAGTCCTGCCTATGATCCATGGATCAAACCATGAGCTGCAGATGGGCTCGTGTTCTCCTGTCAGAACTAGATTCCTATATATTTCCAATTTTTTGACTTTTAAATGTACAAGGTGTTACAATATCTTTTTCGTAGGAACATTCATCCTTGAATGAGCCAAAAATAAGATTGAGTAGAGTAGAAAACTACTACCAACCCCAAATCATGAAGGAAAAAATGCAACTTAAACAAAAAATTCATAAAATTCTTAAACTTATGCATCAAATATCTTAAAAAAATCAGTTTTACAAATATTCATGTTGTATTGTGAAATGAAAAAATGAAAATGCATTATTTTCAAGGAATAGTTCGTATCTAGGTACCTTAGGCTTGAATAGAAGGAATGAGATAAGGTTATTGTTTCATCATGTCCTCTTTCACTTCCTAACTAGCACTCTCAACTTGGTGGTTCCTCCATAATACCTTAACGAATGAAACTTCATTGTTTCTCAATCTCTATAGTTGCAAGTCAAAACTCTCAACTGATACCTCTTCATAAGTCAAGTTCTCTTCAATGCTCACATCCTCCTGCAGAACAATGTAATTCGAGTTGCCTATGAATTTCATCAACATGGACACATGGAACACTCGATGGACCACAACTAACTTCAATGGTAAGTCTAGTTAATAGGCTACCTTCCTAATTGACCTAGGATCCTATAAGGTCCCATATATCTAGGGCTCAACCTACCTCTTTTTCAAAATATATTACACCATTCATAGGTGAAACCTTGAAATAAGCCCAATAACCCTCATCAAACTTAAGGTCCCTTCTTCTTACATCGGAATATGAATTTTGTTGACTTTGGACAACCTTCAACTTTTCCCTTATAACTCTTACCTTCTTGATAGCATCAAGTACCAAGTCAGATTTAATGAATGACATCTCTCCAACTTTGAACCATCCCACAAGTGACCTACATTATCTACCATATCAGGCTTCAAATGACACCACCTCAATATTCGAGTGAATATGAAACGCCCCAAACATGCCGAAAAGGTGCCTCAAAAATACCCATAATTATAATTTTTATATATCCCAAAATTTGTGCGTAATATCGAAAATTCAGCTTCATATTCTTGATCGGGGGGCAAAATTAAGTGGAAAATGGGTACAGCCCAAATTTTAGAAGACTCATAGCAAAATATGAATTTCGCCAACTTTGCAATTCCAATGAGGGTGGCGACACCTCTGCGATGCGGGACCCATCACAGACATGTGTATTTTGTTGCTGGTTTTACTGTTTCGTCCTAAGGCTTTGGGGCCTTGGGAGTAAGCCCTCATATGCGTAAAAACATGTATACTTAGTCATTTTTCAACTCTATATCACAAAAGACATTCCCAAAACCCTCTCTAACACTTAGCCAAATATTTCATCCAAAATTCAAGTGTCCCAAGCTCATTTCTGGATCTCAAGGATTTCACTCAAGCTTCAAGTTCTCATGATCAAATCTTGATCAAGGAAATCTCAAAAGTTGAGGTATGTGTGTTTTAACCATTGGTTCCTTCCACCCATGTTGCCCAATCTCTTTTTTTTTTCTTTTTATGTAAATTGCATATTTTCAAGTTTAATTATCTATGGGTATCTCTTATTATAAAATTAACTGTAAACTATGTTGGATTTCATAAAATTTTGAATATTTAAGCATATTT
Organism: Solanum medicagineum; assembly: GCA_026153255.1. Classification (NCBI taxonomy): domain Eukaryota; kingdom Viridiplantae; phylum Streptophyta; class Magnoliopsida; order Solanales; family Solanaceae; genus Solanum; species Solanum medicagineum. Next base: position 4,575 of record JAPFFP010101384.1, on the reverse strand, counting down.
TGAGTTATGAATCTATGATCTGTTATAAGATTTGATGAAGGGTTTCAATGTATCTTGCATGAGGTTGTTACTAAGTATTGGTGGGTTGATTTACATTAAGTTTTATCACATTATTTCACTATTGAATTGCATGATTTTGAACTAGCATTACACACCCGCCAGCTGTTTGATAAAATGTCCGGTTAAGAATTCTTAAGCTATTGATGATCTATTGCATGGCCTATGAGTCAAGTGACTTTATGATGTTGAAAGGAATGTATATATGTGTTGAATTCATGAAAAGTAAATATGGTGTTACATTTTGACCACACCTTGTTGGTGAGGTGTTATGCCCAATCACCTTGTTGAGGGGGTGTTAAGCCTAAATCACCTTGTCGGTGGGTCGTAAGCACGTACTACCTTGTGAGGGGTATGTACCTTAATTGCCTTGTCGGGGGTGGTAAACCTGTACTACCTTGTTGAGCGGTATGTACCTCAACTACCTTGTCTGAGGTGGTAAGGACGTACTACCTTATTGAGGTGTATGGACCTTAATCACCTTAACGGGGGGTGGTAAACCCGTACTACCTTTTTGAGGGGTATGTACTTCAATCACCTTCCAAGGGAGTGGCAAGCCTTGGAGTTCAAGGAAAGCTTGCTTGGGCCATATGGATATGGTCTCTTCCTACATATGTATTATGTTCTATACAAGCATGTTTTACTTCAAGCATTGATCATGCATGTCATATTGTTATTATTCTTATCCATTGCCTATGTTTATCCATTTTGAGTATGTTGCCTATCTCTTCTTGCATTACATCCTACATGCTTAGTACATTCAAACGTACTACTGCATACTCTATGCCTATATGATGTTACCATGTAGGAACTGGATCTCGTCATGATCATCATCCACGTGACTAAATTTGACATATTGAAGATAAGCTTTGGTGAGTCCTCAAGTTCGAGGACACTAGCTAAGCTACTCTTGCTCATGTTATTTCTTTATGTTGAACTTTCGTATAATGAGGGTGAGCTCGGAAAATGTCTTGGCCCCCATCCAATCAATGCTAGAGGTATTGTTGGACAAGTGATGTAATTAAGCTATGATCTTGACTCTTGAGTATCCTATGTTTTATGCTATCAAAGACTTTCCTTAGTCCCTTTATTCTTATTTATACTCTCTTGTTGTTGTTTAACTACTTCCATGACCAAGGATGTGTATGATACGCTAAGAGGCTTATTTAGGGTCCCTTCAGGTTCCCATTTTCCGTGTCACGTCTAGACCCTAAGCTTTGGTTGTGACAAACTTGGTATCAGCGCATTAGGATGCTAAAGGTCCTCGGCATCCAACACCCTGCGTCGATTAGAGTTCTGTTTGTGATTGTTAAGTGCACCACAACTATGAGTAAGAGGCTATGAGGTATTTTAGGAAATGTTTCCCTTCTTTGTGATCTATGTCGTGTAATAGAAGTTAAGGTAAGGTTTTCCCCTAATGAATATTCTTTCTTATGCTAAATCATGCCTATTCTAAGAGGAAGAAAGGCTCATTCTCCGAAGAACAACCGACGCATGAAGAGTTCCGAGATGCTATTACCATGCTAGCCCATGCTATGACTAATCGAGTCAACTAAGGTTTCCAACCCAATCATGCCCCTACTCTGGCCTTAAGCGTGAGGGATTTTACTAGGATGAACCCACCGGAGTTTCATGGGTCAAAAATAGATGAGGATCCTCAAGAATTTATTAATTAGGTGTATAAAGTGTTATCTATTGTAGGAGTTAACTTGGAGGAGAAAGCAAGGACAAAGATGAATTGGCGGCCTACCAACTCAAAGGGGTGGCCTAAATATGGTTTACCCAATGGAAAGTTGAGAAGGGGAACAATAATGTGATCCTTTGGGAGGAGTTTAAGGTGGCTTTTCTCAACCAGTTCTTCCCTCTTGAGCTAAGTGAGGCCAAAATGATGGAATTCATAAATCTAAAGAAAAGGACATTGAGTGTGAGGGAGTATGCCCTCAAGTTCAATCAACTCTCCAAATATGCTCCACAATTAGTGACAAAGCCAAGGTCTAGGATGAACAAGTTTTTGATGGTTGTATCCGATTTGGTAAATGAGGAGTATCATTCCGCCATGTTGTTTAGTGATATGGACTTGTCTTGCCTCATGACTTATGCCAAACAATTAGAGGGGGAAAACTTGGGAAAGAGGAGAATGAGTGAGGCCAAGAGGACCGATTTAGAGGGTGGATTCTAAAATCCTAAAGTTGGCCAATTTCTTCAAGGCCACATGTTTTGAGGCCTAAGTTCATCGAGTACTCTTAATAGAAGGGCTGCTGATGATAACCAAAGATTCCAAGGTGGTGGTGTGGTGTGGTGTCTAATGCTATATGTCGAAAATGTGATAGAGAGCATAATGGCTTATGTTTAAGGAACACTAATTCTTGTTATGGTTGTGGGGAAGTGAGGCATAAGTTGATTGATTGTCCTTATAATCCAAACAAGGATAGAGATGGTCGTCCACAAGGCCAAGGTGCAAATGCGAGTCCTAGGCCAAGGTAAAATCGGTTCTATGCTTTTCAAGGGAGACAAAGGGTAGATAACGTGTCCGAAGTCATCACCGGTATGTTAAAAGTCTTTGATTTTGATGTTTATACATTGATAGACCCGGGTGCCACTCTTTCTTTTGTTATTGCTTTTGCCACCAGAAAGTTTCATATTAAACTCGAATTTTTATGTGAGCCATATGAGGTGTCTACTCCCATGGGTATATTCATTATTGCTAGAAGGGTCTATAGAAATTCTCTCATTATCATTTTGCATCAAATGTTGCCTTGTGATTTGGTTGAGTTGGATATGGTGGATTTTGATGTCATTCTTGGGATGGATTGGTTGCATGCATATTATGCCTCTATTGATTGTAGAACCCGTAGGGTAAAATTCCAATTCCCTAATGAACCCATCCTTGAGTAGGAGAGTCCTGATGTGGTGGTCAAGGGTAGGTTTATTTCTTGCATTAAAGCCCAAAAGTTGATTTTTAAGGGGTGTCTCTATCATCTTGTGAGGGTTAAGGATATTGAGTCTGAAGTCCTTCCTGTGGAGTCAGTTTCGGTTGTTAATGAGTTCCTTGATGTCTTTCTCGATGAGCTTCCCGGTGTCCCTCCCAAAAGGAAAATAGATTTTGGCATAGACCTCCTTCTCGATACTCATCCCATTTCTATTCTCCCTTACCGTATGGCTCCGGCGGAGTTAAAGAAGAAATTGAGAGATTTGTTGGAGAAGTGTTTTATAAGGCCTAGTCAATCACCTTGGGGTGTACCAGTGTTGTTTGTTAATAGGAAGGATGGTACTCTTAGAATGTCCATTGATTACCGACAACCTAATAGGGTCACCAAAAAGAATAAGTATCCTTTACCAAGGATTGATGATCTTTTTGACCAACTTCAAGGGGCTAGTCACTTCTCTAAGATTGATCTTCGGTCCGTGTATCACCAAGTGAAAGTGATGGAGTGTGACATTCCCAAGAGGGACTTCCGGACTAGGTATGGGTACTATGAGTTTGTGGTTATGTCCTTCAGTTTGACTAATGCACTGACTATTTTCATGGATCTTATAAATAGGGTCTTTACACCTACCTTGACTTGTTTGTTATGGTTTTTATTGACGATATCTTGATCCATTCCCATAGTGAGGAGGAGCATGTGGATCACTTGAGGGTGGTGTTGCAAATTTTGAGGGAGGAGAAATTGTATGCCAAATATGAAAAATGTGAGTTTTGGTTGAAAGGGGTTGCTTTTCTAGGCCATGTCCTGTCGGGGGATGGTATTAAGGCGAATCCTAAGAAGATGAAGGTGATTAGATATTGGCCTAGACCATTGACTCCATCAGACATTAGAAGTTTCTTGGGTTTAGCGGGTTACAACTTGAGGTTTGTGAATGGATTCTCCTCTATTGCTTCTTTTATGACTAAGTTGACCCAAAAGAAGGCAAAGGTTGTGTAGACCGATGAGTGTGAAAAGCATTTCCAAACTTTGAAAGATAAGCTTGTCTTCGCTCCTATCTTGTCTCTACCAGAAGGATTGGAAGGGTTTGCTGTGTATTGTGATGCCTCAAGAATTGGTTTGGGTTGCGTTTTGATGCAAAATGGCAAGGTGATAGCATATGTCTCTAGACAACGTAAGGTGCATGAGAAGAATTATCATACCGATGATCTTGAATTGGCCGCTGTGGTATTTGATTTGAAAATTTCGCATCACTATTTGTATGGGGTGCATGTTGATGTGTTTACTGATCATAAGAGTCTCCAATATGTGTTCACCCAAAAAGATCTCAACTTGATACATCCAAGGTGGTTAGAGCTTCTTAAAGACTAGGATATGAGTGTGCACTATCACCCCGGTAAGGCTAATGTCGTGGCTGATGCTCTAATGGTGTCTATAGGTAGCCTAGCTTATGTTGATGATGGTGGCAAGGAGGTGGCTAGAGAGGTTCATCGGTTGGCTAGATTGGGAGTTAGATTGGAAGAGATTGATAATTGTGGTGTAGTGGTTATCGATGGTTCTAAATCTTAATTGATTGAGGAGGTGAAGGCAAAGC
>JAPFFP010101383.1:0-43109 GCA_026153255.1 Solanum medicagineum | reverse complement strand
AAAGTTCAAATAATTGTCAAAGTATGCTCCATTCATGATTGCTTACCTAAGAGCCCAGATGAGAAAGTTTGTATAGGGTGTTATCGACTTGGCATCCAAAGAGTGCAAAACAACTATTTTTTCATGACCCAAGCCTAGGGCCTAGACGTGACCGGTGAATGGGGAACCCGAAGGAACCCCAAACAAGCCTTATTGCATATCATCACACATCCTTGGTCACAGAAGGAAGATAAAACGACAAAAGAAACATAAACAAGGGATATTGAGACTAAGGGAGAGGAATCATATTTAAATTGCTTGGATATCATAAGTGAGTCAAAGCTCAAACATAACACATATTTTGTCCAATAGCACCTCTAACATAGAACTTAGCGGGGGCCAAGACAAGCAACCGGGCTCACCCTTATAGTCAAGTATACCCAAAAAAAGAAAGATCATCTTAAATACATAGCGCAAAAACATAGATATTGCCCTCGGACATGAGGACTCACCAATAGCTTGATTGGATATCACTAGCCACATGGAGGAGGATGATGATCAAATGGAGCTCCAGTTCCTACATGGTAACATCATGTAGGCATAGAGTATGCGTTAGTACATTTGAATGTACTAAGCAAGTGGGATGCAATGCAACAAGAGATAGACATCATAGGCAAAATGCATAAACATGGACAATAGATAGCATACTACCAGTATGACATGTATAAATGATGCTTGAAGTAAAACATGTTAATGAATCATATGCTTATATAGGATTAGAGCATTCATAGGTATAGGCTATCATCATAGACCAAGTGAGCTACTTCCCAACTCCAAGGCACACCATTCCTTGAATGGTGATTGAGGATTGACACCCCCTCAACAAGGCAACCGAGGCTTGACACCCCCTTGTCAAGGTGATTGAGGCTTTGTACCTCCTCAACAAGGCAACCGGGGTTTGGCACCCCTTCGTAAAGGTGATTGAGACTTGACACCCTCTCGACAAGGTGATTGACTTGCAACATCAGAGGTACTTTTCATGAATTCAACACATATATAACATGCTTTCATCATCACAAGGTCATCATATAACTACATTTCCTCTCATCATTATACATCATATGCATACCATTGATTCATCATCATGCCATCATCGTTGCATCATCATATAATCATCATAACACTACTCAACTCATAACACATGCATTGGACCTTTAATTCCTCAAGAAACCCTAGCTAGACATTTTATCAAACACTTGCCGGATGTGTAGTGCTAGTGTAAACCATGCAATTCAAGAGTGAAATCATGCAAAAAATCCATTGTAAAACCATCAATCAACACCTTACAACACTCTCAAGCAATATATATCAAAACCTCTCATCAAATATTATAATAGGTCCATGACTTATAGCTCAAACATACTAAAACAATCATACTTTCATAAACACCAAATCACTGTGCAGTGAAATTTATAATAATCAAGACCCATAAGTAAATCAACATTTAAACCATGCAATTTATATAAAAAGGAGGCTTAGGCACCATGGGTGGAAGGAACCAATGGTTCAACACCACATACCTTAGCTTTGGAGATGAACTTGATGAAGACTGCGGATAGAGACTTGAAGCTTGAAAGAGAACCTTGAAATCCGGATGAGTGTTTTGGGAGTAAATATTTGGCTAAGTATTTTGTGAGTATTGGGGAATGTTTAGGGTGATATCAAGGTAAAATAAGGCTAAGTATAGGTATTTTCACGTATGGCGACCCTTAGGCCCAAGATTTAAAAGTCTTGGACCAAAATTTAAAATCTAGCACCAAAAACAACAGGGGTGCGTCGCGCCCAAAATGCGCTAACCCCACTAGTTTGTGCTCTCTTGAAAAATCAAAATGTTGAATCGTTCGCTCTAAAATCAGAGTTAGACCCTTCCTCCCCTAATTTGGACCCCCCGAACACGAATATGAAGTTGGATTTCTGAAATAACGTACTGATTTTGAGATATATGAAAATTAAAATTCGGGGTACTTTTGAGGCATATTTTCAGGCACTTTTGGGGTCGTTTTAATATATACCTCTGGGGCATGTTCGTCCCTGAATGTCAAAGAAACGTAAAAGAGAAGAGTAATCATAAGGAGATCAGCCCCAACAAGAATGCAACAACACACTTTAAAATACCATTTTTCAAAATCTCAACATAAGTGTAAACCATTATAAACTTACCAACTTAAACATGAATGCATATGAATGACACCGGGATGAAGCATAAGAGTTGGAATCATAGGAAGTACTTGACATTTCACCATAAGCTTGAATAGATTGAAAGAAATACAGATATTTCTTTTCCATGCCTGCACCGGCTCCCCGAGAAACACATACAAATAGACGACTCTTCCAAAGGGCCTTGACGAACATGACATCCTCATCGATCAACTTCTCAACTCATCCATCCAACACCTCCACCGGGACCTCTGTCTAAGCCAAATTATCCTCCACATCACCCATAATCTCAAAGAGTTCAATAGCACTAGGGCCACCAACACATCTCCTCTACATATAGATATGAAGAACCGAACAAACCATAATCATATCCCTAGGCAAATCCCATCCATATGCAACCTTACCAACTTCTTCTACATCTAAAAGGACATCACAACCATAACTCATTTGTCAACCTTAACCACACCTATTCCACTTGTTGCCACAAACCACCATCACCCCCTTTGGAGACAACCTCCACTCTATCATCTCTTCACCCAAAACTTCCAACCCTAATAAGACAGAATCAAGGCCTTGCTTAATCTAGACCTCTCCACCAAAGAAGATTTGGAACCATCAAGAATACTACACCATCATGCTCAACTTCATCCAACCTGATCCCTCAATCTAGACGAATGATGGACCCCACTAGTCTCCTCCTTTCCACCATAATCCACACACACTAGACTACTCAAAGCACCAATCACAACACTAGCCCTACTGGAGAAACTAATGCACACTCATACCATAATCCTTAAAGAATTCTAACCATCTTCTTACTATTTACACTGCACACTAATCATATTTTGCAAACAACCTCTTATCCTCCAAGACTTGCAACACTACCCTTAAATGATTCACAAGCCCTAAACAATCAATATTTCATTACTAGAAATCACCACAAATATGCCAAGGTAGGGTTTTAAGACCCTATTCAAGAAACCCACAATCACTACAGGTGCATAAGTCAACCAAATAACTCCATCAATACTAATAATGCTTACTCCTGATCCGAAAAGACACCTAGGGATATCACCTACCTTCATCCTCACTTGGGGACAAACCCGAACAAAAGATCAATCTTAGAAAAGTGACTAATCCATTATAGTTGACCAAATAGATCATCTATCCTTAACCATCATATTACATCCTTACGGGTTCTACACTCATTGGAAGCATACTATGCAAATAGCCCAAACTACCCCAAGACCTCCAACACATCAAGCTAAGTTTAACCAAGATCACAAGACAAGACGTTTGTGCAATAAGAACATGGGCCAACCCTTAGAGACCAATTGAACCTTAAGACAAGAATGGACCTACCTATTTTGCTACCATTTGACAACCTTCCACTCAAAGACGGTTTCATTAGGGAGTCGGATTCTAACTCTACGGGTCCTACCATCAATGGAGACACAACATGCATGCAACTAATCTATCCTAAGTATAACATCAAAATCCACCACATCAAATCAATCGAACCACAATGCAAGACCTTATGCAATACAAACCCAAATCAACACCTATAAACCTCCTAGCAGCCGTATAATCAGCAAAATGATAGACACCAAGGGGTCCGCACAACAACTTAGGCAAACAAGAAGCCCTGTTAGCAACCAAAAGAACATAGAACAAATAGTGAAACTCGAATCCATCAAAAACAAAACCTTCATCTTACCTTCATCACCTTCCTCTTTTAAGTGACATGATCAACTATAAGAGCAAAGAAAATTCGTTAGAGGGAGAAACCCTATCTCACTTCGAAAGCACAACATAGACCATGAAGAAGGAAAACATTTCTTAAAATGTCTCACAGCCTCCTACTCATAGTTGTGGTGCACAACACAACCATGAATAAGACTTTAATCGACACAGTATGTGGGACTCTGAGGATCTAACAACCTAGTGCTCTGATATCATCTTTGTCACGACCCAAGCCTAGGGCCTAGATGTGACCGGAGAATGAGAAACCCGAAGGAACCCCAAACAAGCCTCATTACATATCATCACACTTGCTTTGTCACGAAAGCAAGATAAAACGACATAAGAAACATAAACAAGGCAAATTAGGACTAAGGGAAAAACGACATAAGAAACATAAACAAGGCAAATTGGGAGTAAGGGAGAGAGAATCACATTTAAATAGCTTGGATATCATAAGCGAGTCAAAGCTCAAGCATAATACATATTTTGTCTAATAACACCTCTAACATAGAACTTAGTAGGGGCCAAGACAAGCAACCGGGCTCACCCTCATAGTCAAGTATACCCAAAAAAAAAAGAAAGAAGGTCTTAAATACATAGCGTAAGAACATAGATATTGCCTTCAGATATGAGGACACACCAACTAGCTTGATTGGATACCACTAGCCACGTGGAGGAGGATGATGACCAAATGGAGCTCCAGTTCCTACATGGTAACATCATGTAGGCATAGAGTATGTATTAGTACCTTTGAATGTACTAAGTAAGTGGGATGTAATGCAACAAGAGATAGACATCATAGGCAAAATGCATAAACATGGACAATGGATAACATACTATCAATATGACATGTATGAATGATGCTTGAAGTAAAACATGTTAGTGAATCATATGGTTATATAGAATTAGAGCATGCATAGGAATTGACCATCATCATAGACCAAGTGAGCTACTTCCTAACTCCAAGTCACACCATTCCTTGAATGGTGAGGCTTGATACCCACTTAACAAGGCAACTGAGTCTTGACACCCCCTCGTCAAGGTGATTGAGGCTTTGTACCCCCTCAACAAGGCAACTGAGGCTAGGCACCCCCTCGTCAAGGTGATTAAGACTTGGCACCCTCTCAACAAGGTGATTAAGACTTGGCACCCTCTCAACATGGTGATTGATACTTGACACCTTCTCAACAAGGTCACTTGCAACATCATGGATACTTTTCATGAATTCAACATATATGTAACATATTTTCATCATCACAAGGTCATCATATAACTACATTTCCTCTCATCATTATACATCATATGTATACCATTGATTAATTATCATGCCATCATCGTTTCATCATCATAGAATCATCATAACACTATTCAACTCATAAGACATGCATTGGACCTTCAAATCCTCAAGAAACCTTAGCCGGACATTTTATCAAACACTTGGCGGGTGTGTAGTGCTATTGTAAAACCATGTAATTCAAGAATTAAATCGTGCAAGAAAATCCACTGTAAATCATCAATCAACACCTTGTAACACCCTCAAGCAATATGCATCAAAACCCCTCATCAAATCTTGCATTTGGTCCAAGACTTATAGCTCAAAGCATACTAAAAAAATTATACTACTATAAACCCTAAATCACTATGCAGTGAAATTCATCATAATCAAGACCCATAAGTAAATCACCATTTAAATCATGCAATTTAATTAAAAATGAGGCTTAGGCACCATGGGTGCAAGGACCCAGTAGTTCAACACAACATACGTTAGCTTTGGAGATGAACTTAATGAAGATTGGGGAAGGAGACTTAAAGCTTGAAAGAGAATCTTGAAATTCGGATGAGGGTTTTGAGACTTGAATTTGGGAGTAAATATTTGGCTAAGTATTTTGGTGAGTATTGGGGAATGTTTAGGGTGATATTAGGGTGAAATAAGGCTAAGTATAGGTATTTTCATGTATGGGGACCCTTAGGCCCAAGACATAAAAGTATTGGACTGAAATTTAAAATTTGGCACCAAAAACAACAAGGGCGCATCGCACCCATAACGCGCTAACCCCACTGGTTTCTGTTGTCTTGAAAAATCAAAATTGTGAATTGTTTGCTCTAAAATTGGGGTTAGACCCTTCTCCCCCTAATTTTGACCCCTTGAACATGAATGTGAAGTCGAATTTTCGAAATAACGCACGAATTTTGAGATATATAGAAATTAAAATTTCGGGCACTTCCGAGGCACATTTTCGAGCACTTTTGGGGTCGTTTCATATTTTGATTAAAGAACTTTACATCTCAAGGATCATGACTCATGTCAAGAAAATTAATGTGGATATGCTTGAGAGATTACTCGAGAGTAAAAAGGGGGAAGGACCGATCATGGTGACTTCTCGTATTCTAGGTCCAAACAAGGTGGACATCAACAATTTTGCTAAAAAGTACTTTGGTAAAATTTTTTCAAACACTCATGCTCCAAAATTTGACAAGGATAGTATGTCTAACCCAAAGGCTTAAGGAGGAATTCCAAATAGCCAAGCTATCCCCACATGCAAGAAGTGTGGAAGAAGTCATAAGGGAAAGTGCATGGCAAGATAGGGTACATGTTTTAGGTGTGGCAAACTGCACCATTAAGTTAAAGATTGCAAAGATTGTGGTAGTCGACCTAAGACCCAAGCTTCTACTTTGGGTTATCTAAATTAGAAAGGTACTTCTTTAAGTTTAGGTGGTGGTCAGCACTAAAATAGATTCTATGCCTTACAAACCCGATAATATTTGGAGGATTCTCCCCATATGGTTACCAGTATGGTATAGGTCTTTCATTTTTATGTTTATTTCTTGCTTGATGTGGGATAGAATTTATCTTTTGTTATTCCTTATCTTGCTAGGAAATTTGATATTAGACCCAAGATCTTGTTAGAGCCTTTTTTAGTCTAAACTATAGTTGGTGATTCATTCTTGGCTAAAATAGTTTACCAAAATTGCCTTGTTTCAGTGTTTCATATAGATACCTTATGTGACCTTTTAATAGTTGGTATGAATGATTTTGATATCATTTGTATAAATTGGTTTCATGCATTCTAAGCTTCTATTGATTATAGATCCCAAGTGGTTAAGTTTTAGTTTCCTAATTAGCTAGTCAAAATGTAGAAAAGAATGTTGCCAAAATTTTAGCGTTTGGAGATTTCTTGTAGCAACACAAAGTCATGTATGACTTATTGAGACAACAGTTTAGTCACATAGTTATTTGTATGAAAGTTTTTGTGTTTGAAGCTATTAAAGTTTGAACAAATGGCTTTGATCAAAACTTAACTTAAAATTCCTTTGAGTGAAATTTTAATGATTCTATTAGCTTTGGAGCATCAAGTTTGGTCTAGAAAAATCATTTGTTTGGATCTTGAGAATTTCAAACTCATTTTCAAAAATCTTGTGGCTAATGTCACCTAAGTTATACGTATTTTTTGAGGATAAATAGGTTGTTGTCAAGAAGTAGAACCAAACCAAGGTTACGGTTGAACCTAAGGGAATACGTTGACTCAAGAGAATTCAATTATCACAATTTGAGTTATTAACCGACTTACATCTCCATAAAACAAGAGCAAAATCAATATAGAGAGATTCTAGGGTATTGTGTTCCCCACGATTCCTAACTTAGTATCACCAGATAACCTAATTATTTTCTAGTTTACAACATGTAGAACAGTAAGTTAAGTTCACCAAACCCTTTGGTCCGGGCGAGAGATGAATTTTCAATATGTGATTTGTCCCATCTCCGTAGTGTACGATACTCACCCTTACATATTAGTCCTAGTACAACATCTCCTAGGCCTAGTTTTGTTTATTAAACAAGAAAACATCAATTGAATTCTGTTAATTAATCTCTTTTCCTATTCATTACTACCTTGGTCCAATCAGTAACATAGGCAGGTTCTAATTTTGGCCACCACTAGAAAATATGCAAAGCAAAGAGAATTAATTAACACATGCATCCACACTTTCCAAGAATTATGTTATCCGGTTTTACCTTGTTAGTTCCTTATGGTTCTCACAACCCTAGTACTCGATTTAGTTACTCATGATTTGTGTAGATGCAAGACTTATAAATTGGAATAACATAATAGAGCACTTACACAATTAAATAAAGAACAAGCCAATCCAACTACAAAGAGAATCACAAGATTAAAGATGAAATCAAGGTACAAGTGTTCTCAAAACTCTCCAATGTTATCTCACAAGTTTTTCTCTCTAATTCTCAATTTCTCTCTGTACTATGCGTAGACTTCTAAAAAATTAATCTAAAAAATCTACTTATAATATTTAAAATACAAGTGCTAAACATAATAGGATAACTGGATCGGCACGCCTCACGAACAAATTTACGGGCCGTATTGCGTTCTACGACCCATAATTGAGGTCTCATACAATGCTTCTTGAAATCTGGACTTCAAGTCTACGATACTCCTCTACGACCTGTAGGGAGTTTCGTCTGATGAATCTTTAGAAAGTCCTAATCTCTGATCCTCAGGGCACAAACCATGTTCTACAACTCATAAATCATTCCACGACCCATCTACATGTTTGTAGAATCAACTTTAGAAAACTAGCCCCTTGCAATTGTCCACGAAACCCACTACACGACCTGTAGAGTGACCTATGGCCCGTAAAGGGTCTCGTACTGCATCAAAATCAATAACTTCTATACTTTCTTCTCAAAATGAAGGCCAACCCTAGAATTATGTAAATATAACACAAAATCACAGAAAACCAACTAACATGGCATTGAGAACACACATAATTTCAAGTTGTAAGCATAAAAAATGTTGTATTTTGATAGCACATCAACACTCTCAACTTAAAATTATTGGTTGTCCTCAAGGGATGGACTTAATCTATATAAGTAATATAGTACGACACAGACCTCAGCCTAATAGCATACATCATATCAATCTTAAACTTTGATACCCACACTACCTTTTCAAAACAAAATTAGATAGCCATCTAGCAAACCAATGTAGAATAGTGCATGTGACATCACAAGTATGACAAGTGCGGTACTATCAATAATCCACAATCACTGAATAAGTCTAATGCTAACAATGGAATGCAAGTGCCCCTCACAGAAAGAAGTCCCATATCTAACACTCAATGATTTTTTCATGTATAACCTTGGGATATGCAAAATGACTCACTCTCACAAAAAATATTCATGCATCATACCTAACACCATAGGCTTTCCCCTATATTCATGACTAAGACCTTCAATTACTTGGACTAGGATCACTTTAGGACTTTCTAGGCCTGTAACTAGGCTCAGGGGTTTTGGTATGGTACTTTGGGAACATAGTGAATAAAGACGCTCCTTGACACTGCGTTTTCAACACTTTTGCCCTACCAACTCTATTATTTTCATCTCATGGTCCCTTTCTCCTATCTTAAGCTATTCTGGGTGCTTTCTTTTTCATTTTTCAGCCTTTTTTGCCTTGATTTTATACTTCAATTTTTCTTTTTAACTCACAACTAAGGCATCACTTATTTTTCTTGCACCCAGTACATGATTTTTCTCCTTTTCTCTGTATCACTAACTTCCCCCTTATTTTGTGTTTCACCCTTACACCAGCCACCCTCAACGTAGGCTTTTGGCCTAAGTTGATGTGCCCGAGATCTATCTCAGAACCAGGGCCACTTTTGGTAACCACCCTCAACTTTGGCTTTTTGCCACAGTTAAGGTGCACAATGTTCAAGGAAGGACTAGAACTAATTTTAGGATTTTACAACTAACAAGGCTAGGTTAATTTGGTGTTCGCAAAGAATAGATACATGTTAGGCTCAAACATTAGGAAAAAGGGATATACAACAATTTTGGTTGGTCAGTTAGGATAAGTGGGCTTTTAAGAACAAAGGCCTAAAATCCTTTCCTAATCTAATTAATCTACAGTCTAACTTAGAGTAACAGGCCAAGTTCTGAATTAGCATACAAAACATGAATTTAGCAATTTAAGCTCACACTCACATGGCACTGACTATATGATCTACAAAATACTCTTAGATCACATTTTTTTATATCAGTTTATACTCACTTATCAAAACAAACATTGTCAATACACCTAAACATGAATGGTTGCTATCTAGATTACTAATCAAATTTTTTTTTTGGTGGGTATCATTTTTCAAACAAAACACAAAAACTTACGATATGTCATATGTATTAGTACTATATGCTAGAAATACTACCTAAACATCGTATACGTACCGGTTCAATAGAAAATAAATATCACAGGGAAAAAGAACAAAGGAAAAAAAACCCCAGGATAAAAAATTAGGGTAGTTATGGACCTAAGCTACTAAAACTTCATTAAGTCCCATAACTACCCACACTCTATCAAAAAAGAGGTGCAGCATCCATAATGCATACAATCAAAGCAAAACAAAGTATAAGGGATCAAAAATCATACCTGGGCACCTAAGCGCCAGTATCCACCTTGGGTTTCCTCGCCTACTTTACTGTTGTGGCATGACATAGATAACTTGAGTACTCAAACTTCGTCAAGATTTTCTGCTCCCTTATAAGTATCTGTAAAAGGTTCGGAGGTGCTCTCCTCACCACTAATCTTCTTCATCTTGTACCGATCAATATCCTTTAGATTTTGAGCTATGGTGCCAGTCATTATGCCTCTCTGAATCTAATTTAGTTGAGATGATATGTATCCAAATTGACGGTCGAGCCATTTGATCATGATAGAATGATGTTCAAATTTTTGATTTATACTGGCGATGGCGGACTTAATCTCCCTCAAAGTCTCTTTCTGTATGTTAGCCTTTCTCAACAACTTAGCTAAGCATCTCCTCGACTTTAGGATTACGACTCCCCATATCTTGATTGTGGGGGAAGAGGGGGGGCACGTGACAACCACTCTTACAACCCTCCTTGTGGTCCCCTTTTGTGCCTCATTCTCGTCCCCTCTACTTAGTGCAGTAGCTTTCCTGGATGCTTCTAGCCCTAGCTAGTTCTCGCATCTGATTCATTAGCATCTCCATATTGGCATTACTTTGAGTAAGAATTCGCATGAAATCCTTATTTATTTTTGCTTGTTCTAGGCTTACGTCGACTGTACCTAAGCATTTGGTTGGAAGTTTATTCATGAGCATCCATACATGATTCAATTTGGCCACTATATCCAGTTGCTCAGCAATTTCTGTTAATAGTTGCTCTATAAACAGACCTCCGAAGATGGTGTCAGCACATGCTTGACTATTTGCATCCAGGGGTTGGTAGAGAATCTTCACCAGTACATTGTCAGCGATTCTATGACCCAGGACACTACTCAAATACTCAGTAAACCACTCCTATGTAGTATTGATCAAATCACCAGAAAGTTGCTCAGAGTTGTTGATCTAGTCTTTCAACTTGAGCTTCTTTGATTTAGAGAAGTATCTCTCCAAAAAGGCTTTCTGCAATTCAACCCAACTGGCGCTCAAACCCTGCGAGAGCTCAGATAGCCATAATGCTGCATTGCCTATAAGAGACAATGGGAAGACAATGAAGTCCCACAACATCCATAGACGGATTCTATGTTCCCATCACACTCTTATAGATGAATGTAATGTTGTGTAGATGGCTATGAGGATCCTCCGATGGTAAGCTTGCAAACAACCCATAGTTCTACAGCATCTGAAGCAATCTACTTGAGACTGCAAACTTTGTGTCAGCTGGTAGTGGTAGCAAAACAATATCTCCAGTCACCTCCAAACATAGGATTTAACCTCTATTGGTTCTACTGATAAACATTGCCATCAAAATCCCTGTGGTTGTGGAGCAATGTCCACAAAAGGATGTGGGTTCTCGTGGTCTGCATTCTCATTTTTTCCTATTCAGAGCTGCATTCGTTACATTATTGACATTATCTTGTGCCATTCTCCTCAACCTTCTATGGATCATTGGGTCAAATAGAGTCAAGGGTCCACCTCGACTTTGCGTGTTGGCATACACTACACTTATACCCTGCAAAGAAACAACAAAAAAAAAAAACAAATGTAAAATGTGAGAAATAAGGATTAATAACCAAATCACTATGAATTAACTATGTCTAGCCATATTCCCCATCAACGATGCGAAATCTGGATGTCGTCCAAGTTTCAATTCCTTTTTGAGGATGAAACCGTTGTTGTCAAGAAACAGAACCTAGCCAAGGTTAGGATCGAACCCAAGGGAATACGTAGACTCAAGTGACTTTAATTACCGCAATTTGAGTGATTTTGAGTGATTGAGCAACTTACTTCTCCAAAGGAGGAGTTTTGCAATAATCAATGGAAAAGTAAACCTAACTAACACAAGAGTGAAATCAATATGGAGAGAAACTACAGTATTGTGTTCCCCACGATTCCCTAACGTAGTACCACGAATAACCTAAATCTTTTCTAGTGTGTAACATGAAGGACGGTAAGTTAAGCTCACCAAACCCTTTGGTCTAGGCGAGAGACGAATTTCACTATGTGAATTAGCCAATCTCCGTAGTGCTCATTACTAAGTCTTACCTATTAGTCCCAGTACAACCTCCCATTGGCCCATTAGGTTGATTAGACGAGAACACATCAATCAAATCCTATTAATTAATCTCTTTTCCTATTCATTACTACCTCGGTCCAGTCAGTAACATATGCAGGTTCTAATGTTGGCCACCACTAGAAAACATGCAAAGTGAAGAGAATTAATTAATACATGCATGCGCTTTCCAAGAATTATGAATATCCGATTTTACCTTATTAGTTCTTCATGATTCCCACAACCCTAGTTGTGGATTTAGCTACTTATGATTTGTGTAGCAAGACCTATGAATTGGAATAACATAATAGAGCACTTAAACAATTGAATTAAGAACAAGCCAATCAAACTTTAAAGAGAATCACAAGAGTAAAGATGAAATCAAGGTACAAGTGTTCTCAAAATTCTCCAATGTCATCTCACTATTTTTTATCTCATATTCTCAATTACTCTCTGTACTATGCATAAACTTCTGAAAATAACCTAAAAGACCTATTTATAATATGTAAAACACAAGTCCTAAACATAATAGGATAACTGGGTTGGCACGCCTCACGAATAGGTTCAAAGGGCGTATAACTTTCTACGGCCTGTAATTGGGGTCTTATACAGTGCTACTGGAAATCTGGATGTCAAGTCTACGATGCTCGTCCACGACCCGTAAAGTGGTTTACGACCCGTAGGGGGTTTCATTTGATGAATCTTTAAAAGGTCCTAATCTTTGATCTTCAGGCCACGAACCATGTTCTATGACTTATAAATCATTCCATGAACCGTTTGCATGTTCGTAGAATCAACTTCAAAAAATCAGCCCCTTACTGGAATTGTCCACAAAACTAACTTCATAACCTATATAGTGACCTACAGCTTGTAAAGGGTCTCGTACTGCATCAAAATCAACAACTTCTATACTTTTTTCCAAAAATCAAGGCCTGATCATGCCCAAGTTACACCTCTAATTTGGAGGATACTACGGTCATTGTCAAAGTATAAAACCTAACAAGGCTAGAGTCGAAACCACAGAGAATACAGAGACTCATGATAATACACAAATAAGCAATTCAAGTAATTAACCAACTCAATTCTCAAAGGGGGGTGGGGTTGTAATATTCAATAAGAAAATAAACTAGACTAACTACTACAGCAGATAATCAATAATGGAGAGTAACTGAGGTCTTGTGTTTCCCATGATTAACCAACTCAATATCATCGGATAACCTAATTCTTGACTAGAGTATAACATGCAGGACAACAATTTAAGTTCATCAAATCCTTTGGTCCAGGT
This sequence comes from Solanum medicagineum, assembly GCA_026153255.1. Classification (NCBI taxonomy): domain Eukaryota; kingdom Viridiplantae; phylum Streptophyta; class Magnoliopsida; order Solanales; family Solanaceae; genus Solanum; species Solanum medicagineum. The sequence continues at coordinate 29,358 of JAPFFP010101383.1, read as the reverse complement.
GAGAGGCAAATTTCACTATGTGAATTGGACCATTTCCATTGTGTGCAATACTAACCATTACCTATAGTTCCAGTCAACCACCCCTTGGTTTAGTTCGATTGATTAGATGAGAACACTTCATCGAATCCTGTTAATCAATTTCTTTTCCTATTCATTACCAGTTGGATCGGGAAGATAACATTAGGTAAGTTCTAATGTTGGCCAACACTAGAAAACATGAAAAACAAAGAGAATTGATTAATACATGCAAATACCCATTCCAAGAATTGCATACCCAAGTTTATTTGGTTATATCTTCATGGTTCTTACAATCCCAAGTTGTGGAATTAGCTACTCATGCTATGGGTAGATGAATAAATTATGAATTGAGAAAACATAATAAAACACTTACCCAATTGAATTGAAAATCAAGCAAAGTCAAATCTGTTTGAGAATCACAAGTGTATTCTCCTCCAACTATTGAGGTCCCCAAGTACAAAACGCTAAAAGTACTCTGTAATGATGTTTTGTACTGTACTCCCCTAACAAATAACCTAAAAGTATAATCTATAATAATTATAATTAAGTCCTAGAAAAAAAGAAAGACTGGTCAGCGGACTCCACTAAACCTATTTAGGACTCGTAGAGACTTCCACGAGTCGTAATCGGGATTTCATATTCAGCTTCTTGAATCTTGGACTTCATTACCATGAATTCAGTCGTAGACTGATTCACGACTCATATTGCACTATTGTAGACTTCAGCTACATCACTGCTCTTTCACTGGAAATCTTCACAAAACCTCTCCATATGACTCGTATAGAGGTCCCGTAGAGCTGAACTTCAAAAATCATAAGTCAATAGAATTTGTCACGAAACCCTCCTCTACGACTTGTAGAATGCTTTACGACCTGTATAGGCTCTCGTAAGTCACCAAAATCCAAAAAAGTCTGAAATTTTGCCCCAAAGTCATGCCAATCTGCTTTCCTGCAAAACTAGACACAAAAACACATAAAAATCATAAATGTCGCACTGAGAACACAAAAATCCTAAGTTTTAAGCATCAAATATATTGTATTTGATAGCACATCAACAACCTCAATTTAAAATTGTCACTTGTCCTCAAGCAACGACTCAATCTAACTAGACAATACGACAACACACTGACATCAACTCAATTGCATATATCACATACAATTCAAACTTAGGTACCCACACAAACTCTCAAAACATGATTAAATAGTTATTTAGCAAGACCACAATTACCGAATAAGTCAAATGCTAACAATGCAATGCAAGTGCCCTCACAAAAAGAAGTCCCAAATATGACACTTAGTGATTATTTCAAATTTAACCATGGGACTGTGCAAATACACTCACTCTCACAAAAGATATTCATGCATAATGACTAATACCATAGGCTTGCCCATATGCTCATGAGTAAGACTTTCAACTAACTTGACTAGGATCAATTTAGGACTTTCTAGGCTTGTAGCATTGGCTCAAGGGGCTTTGGTATGATATTTTGGAAAAATAGTGACTAATGGCCATCCTTGAACCATGTTTTTCACCACTTTCACCTTACCAACTCTAATATTCTCACCTTATTCTCCCTTTTCCCACATTCAAGCTTCTCCAGGTGCTTTCTTCTCATTTTTCAGCTTTTTCCTCATTTTCCCACTTCATTTTGCTTTTTAAGCTCAATATAATGCATCTTTTCTTTTTGTTGCACCTGGTACATTATTTTCTTCTTTTTGCTACTCATTCCCAACTCACAACTTTATTTTTGTGATTTTATCCCTATATTGGCCACACTCACCTTACGCTTTTGGCCTATGGTGAAGTATATAATATCTAATCCCCAAACTAGTGCCACTTTTAGTACTCACCCTTAACTTAGGCTTTTGCCTCAATAAAGGTTCGAAATGCTGAAGGACAAACCAGAGCCAATTTCAAAGTTTATCACTAGGCAAGGCTAGGCTAAATAGATGTTTAGAAATAAATGGTACACGTAAGGCTCAAATATTTGGAATAAGGGATAAAACTTTATTTGGTTGGTTATTTTAGGCTAAAGTGGACTAATTAAAGAACAAAGGCCTAAGATTCCTTCCTTATCCATTTAATCTACAATCTCACTTAGAGTAACAGGGCATGTTCTGAATTAGCACACAATGCAAGAATCTAGCAAAATAAGCTCATGCTCACATGACATTGCACACATTATCAACAATTAACGCATAGATCATGCTTGGTATCTCAAATTACCCTCACATACCAGAAAAAATATTTCCAAACACCTAAATATGCATGGTTGCCATCAAACTACTAATAAATTTTTTTAGTGGGTATTAGTTTTCAAAACAAAACATAAAACCATGTTATATGCCATAAGTTTTAGTACTATATGCTAACCATATTATTTAAGCATCTTAAACGTGTCGATTCAACATAAATTAAATATCCATGAGGAAAAAGAACACAAGCAAGAAAACCTTGGGATCAAAATTTGGGGTAGTTATGGACCATAAACTACTCGAACTTCACTGAGGCCCATAACTACCCACACCCCATCGAAAAAATTGTGCATTGTCCCCAATGCACCAACTCAAGCAAAAACATAATAAGTAGGGGTAAAAAGCATACCTCGGCGCCTAAGTACCAGTGTCCACCTTGGGTTGCTCCCAAGCTGCACCTGATTTATTATTGTGGCATGACATAGATAGCTTGTGTACTCTGACTTCCTCAAGATCCCATTCCTCCACCGTCTTTATCTCTTTCACTTTTCCAAGGGATGGTTTGGCTTTTTGGCCATTTACTTTGAAAGTTCCTCCATTTTATTGCTCTAGTTCAATGGCCCCATGATCAAAGATATGTGCTACCCAGAAAGGTCCCCAACCATCTGGATTTGAGCTTCCCGGCGAACAACTTTAGTCTGGAATCGAAGAGTGGCACTAAGTCGTCGGGTGTGAATTGACGGTTTTCTATACGACGGTCATGCTTTACCTTCATTCCTTTTTTATACAAGGCTGAGCTTTCATATGCTTTCAGACGAAATTTATCAAGTTCATTGAGTTGGCTCAGCCTAGAAGTTGCTGCATCATTCTAATCCAAATTCAACTTCTTTAATGCCTATATTGTTTTATGCTCAAGCTCCACTGGCAAATGACATGTCTTCCAAAAAATAAGTTGATATAGAGATATGCCTACAGTTGTCTTGAATGCAGTTCGGTCTGCCCATAATGCATCATGCAACTTCTCTAACCAATCTTTTTGATTTTCCTATTTGATACCTCCACGTGCCCACTCTTTTGATAAGGCGTTGTCACCCGGTGTTTCACTCCATACTTTTCAAGAAGAGCTTTAAATAGTCTATTGAAAAAGTTAGAACCTCCATCACTGATGATTACCTGAGGTGTGCCAAACCTTGCGAAGACATTCTTTTTCAGGAATGTTGTGACTCTTTTACCCTCATTGTTGGGTAGAGCCACGAACTCCACCCACTTTGATACATAACCCACATCAACTAATATGTATTTGTTTCCATGTGAGCTAACAAATGGTCCCATGAAAGCTATCCCCCATACATCAAACAACTCAATCACCAAAATAGGGTTTAGAGTAAGCTCATGTTTGCGAGTAACCCCACCTTCTCTTTGGCATTTGTCACAAGATTTGGCATAGTCATGGGCGTCTTGATGGATAGTGGGCCAGCAATTCCCACATTGTAAGTTCTTGTGGGCTGTTCGAATCCCACTATGATGTCCACCCAACAATGACGACTGGCATGCCCCAAGTATGCTCATCATTTCGACCTCAGGAACACAATGACGAATAATCCCATCAACACATACATGAAACAAGTAGGGGTCATCCCAAAAGAACTTCCTCGCATTATGCATAAACTTTCGATGTTGATGTGTGTTTAAGTCGGGTGGCACGATATCTCTCACCAAGTAATTTTAGATAATTTGCAAACCAAGGTATCAAATCATGCGATGCGACAAGCACTCTCTCATCAGGAAAGGAATCATTTATCTCCAATCCATCATTAAAATTCTTCATTGCCCCATCTTCTAATCTGGATAAGTGATCTGCAACCTGATTCTCTGTCCTTTTTCTATTAATGGCATCAAAGTTGAACTCTTGCTAGAGAAGCACCTATCTCATCAATCTTGGTTTCGTGTCCTTTCAGCCATCAAATTTAAGTGCTGAGTTGTATGTATGCACCAGTACCTTAGCTCCCAACTGATATGACTTGAACTTTTCGAATGCGAAGATCAATGTAAGTAACTCTTGTTCTATGATAGTGTAATTCTTCTGGGGTAAATTTAGGGCTTTGTTGGCACAATATATGGGATATAATATCATCTCCTTGCATTGTCCTAATACCACACCTAGTGGAACCCCACTTGCATCACATATGATTTCAAAGGGCTTGGACCAGTCTAGAGCCACAATAATTAGTGTTGAGATCAACCTCTTCTTTAACTCTTCAATGGCTTTCTAGACATGTATCATCTAACACAAACTTAGCATCTTTCTCTAATAATTTGCATAATGGGTGTGAAATTTTAGAGAAATCTTTTATGAACCTTCTATATAATCTTGTATGTCCCAAGAAACTCCTCACACCCTTTATTGATATAGGTGGTGGAAGTTTCTCAATCACCTCCATTTTAGCTCTGTCGTCCTCGATGCCTTTGCTAGATATCCTGTGTCCTAACACAGTACCCTCTTTCACCATGAAATGACACTTTTGCCAATTTAGTACCAGATGACTTTCTACACATCTTTGCAACATATCATGTAACTGCTTCAACCAATCCTCAAATATTTGAGTTTCCAACCACACTAAAGTCATCCATTAAAACTTCAATAGTATTATCCACCATATCTGAGAAGATGGACATCTTGCATCTCTAAAATGTTGCTGGGCATTACACAACCCAAAAGGTATCCTCTTGAATGCGAAGGTGCCATAGCGGCTTGTAAATGTGGTCTTCTCCTGATCCTCTTGGAGTAATGATGATCTGATTGTAGCCTAAATACCCGTCAAGATAACAGTACCAACCTTTTTCTTCTAGTCTATCAAGCATCTGATCCATGAATGGCATGGGAATGTGATCCTTCTCTGTCAAGGCATTGAGCTTTCTGTAATCCATGCACACCCTCCATGCTGTGACTGACCTCATTTAGATCAATTCATTGTTAGAATTAGGTACTATTGTGATACACCCTTTCTTTGGAACCACACTGTACTGGACTCACCCATTCACTATTAGCGATCGTGTAGATTACACGTGCATCTAACCATTTAATGATCTCTTTGCGTACAACACCTTGCATAGGAGAGTTTAGTCTCCTTTGATGCTCGATTCTCGGCTTGTAGTCCTTGACTAACTGGATTTTGTGTGTACATGCCCCAGGAGGGATACCAATAATGTCTGCAATAGTCCATCCGATAACCTTCTTAAATTGTTTGAATACTATTACAAGGGCATCCACTTGCTCATCATTCAAATCTGTAGCTATTATGATCGGTAAAGTATTGTTGGATCCCAAAAATGCATATTTGAAATGTGCTAAAAGTGCGTTCAATTCTAAGATTGGTAGGTCTTCTATGGAGGGCTTTGTGGGTGGTGGCTCTCGATTCTACGAGTCTAGCTCTAGTTTAGTTTGGCGTCTATGACCAAAAGACACCCTTAGAGCATTTACTGTCTCCTCATAGTCTGGTATACCACCACTATCAAAGTTCATCAATACCGCCTCCAAAGTGACAATACCCAGTCATACCTCAAGTGGTACCTCTAGCTCAGCATCGTCAATAGTCTCGATAACAAAAACTACCTTCACATCATTGTCATTCCTTACTTGTTGACACACATTAAACATGACCTCATCCTTCCCAAAATCAGAACTTAAGTAGACCTTCTCCATATCCACCAAGGTGCGACCAGTCGCTAAGAAAGGCCTTCCCAAAATAATAGGAACTTCAAAATCAACTAACGGTCTAGAATCACAAAATCTGTAGAGAATATGAATTTCTTCACTTTAACCAACACATCATAAAGTATCCCCACATGCTTCTTTACCATTATATCTGCCATCAACAACCACGTATTAGTTGCAATAGGGGCACCCAAACAAAGCTTTTTGTAAACCACAAGAGGTATCAAATTGATACTAGCACCCAAATCATATAAAACCCTTGTGAACTCTACATCTCGTATAGTGCAAGGTATGGTGAAAGCACCTAGGTCTTCAAGCTTTTGGACCAAGGACTTAGTATTGATAACACTGCAATGTAGAAGCCCATAAGAAAGCTCTCGATTCATAGTCCGCGTTTTAGTAATCAAGTCCTTCATATACTTTGCATAACTTGACATTTTCTCCTATGCTTCAATGAGAGGAATGTTGATAGATAATTGCTTAAGCTTAGAGAACAAGTGCTTGAACTTGCCTTCCTCCTCCGTCTTTTTTAGTCTTTGAGGAAAAGGAGGAGGAGGCCTTGGGACGGGCTTATAATTTTTTGGCTCTTGAGCTGTTTCACTTACCCCATCCATCACATAATCATCTCCTTCAACCACATCCTTATCTGAAACTATCTTCTTACAAACATCTTTTACCTCAATTGGCATAGGAGGATCAATGGTGCTCTTGCCACCCCAAGTAGTAACTGCCATACATTATCCCTCATTCTTAGGATTTTGCACCATGTTGCTAAGTAATGTTGTCTTTTGATGCTGATTCAACTGAGTTGACACTTGACCAAATTATTGCTCAAGCTATTTAATAACCACATAATGAGACTCTATTTTCTGATAAATACTTGAAATATTGAATTTCATGCCCTTTAGGGTTTCATCTTGTGTCTTAGCCTTCTTCAATAAGTGATCAAAAATCTCCTCAATTCTAGAATTGCTTGGACCTGTGTCTCGATTATGTGGTGCTATTCTGTACGAATGTTGAAACCATCTCTTCTACCCCAATTTGCTTCAAGGCCCCTGTTCCTATCATAATAACCATCTCGGGTGTCTTTATAAGCTCCATCTCTACCATAGTTCTGACCTTGGTGCCAATAGTCCTGATTGGACCTTTGGGCGTTGTTTTGGAAAGCCCTCGTCTGGTCATTCACAAAATAAGCATCCTCCTCATAATATGACCCCTCATACATGGGTGCACGTGGAGGTTAATGAACCACCGCATTTACTCTTTCTAATTTTTGTTCATCATCACCTCCATGCCTGTGCGAATTTCAGCAAGCTTTTTCATGATCTCTTCATTAATTTTGGCTTGCTCTGAACCTACACTAACAACACATCAACCCTTCATTGGAGCTCCATATTGTTGCCCCCTTGCATGATTCATCTTGACCACTTGCTCCATACGCCCAGTAATCCTTGGAAATGGTTGATCTAGAAACATGCCCTCCACAATAATGTCAGCATAAGTTTGGCTATTCTCATCAAAGGCATCGTAAAGGATCTCCACCAAGGCATCATCAACTATATTGTGGTCAAGGATGCTCCTCAAACACTTAGTAAATCACTCCCATGTCGTGCTAATCGAATCACCAGGAGGTTGCTCAAAGTTATTGATTTGTTCCTTCAACTTAAGCTTCCTCGACCTAGGGAAGTACCTCACAAAAAGGTCTTCTGCAAATCTGCCTAACTAGTCATTTAACCTTGTGGGAGCTCAGATAGCAATAATGCAGCATTGCCTATGAGAGACAATGGGAAGACACAAGTCCCACAACATCTATAGACAAATTTTATGTCTCCATCACACTCTTACAAACAAATGCCACACTGTGCAAGTGGCTATGTGGATCCTCTGAAGGTAAGATGATCACACTCAAACAATACCTCTCACTTTGAGGATAAAGCAACCATTGTCAAATATAAAACCTAACCATACGTTAGGGTCAAATCCTGAGGCAATACGGGGTTTTGCCACCTTGATTCACCAACAATCAATTCAAAATATGAAACAACTCAATTCTCAAGAAAGGGGTGGTGGTGGTTTGTAATTGATTTGTAAACTAAAACTACACTACAAAAATGAAGGACAATCAATTTAGAGGGCAACTTGGGAATTTGTGTTCCCTATGATTCCCTAACTCAAATATCATGGATATGTAATGTCATTATTACTAAATAATGTAGTCACTTTTAAAAAGGATATTCACTTAAGATGAAGTGAACCCCTACTTCACAACTCTTTAATTGGATTTGTGTCGTTAGAAAGATCAATTTTCTTGAATCGTAGAAAGGAATAAGTGAGGGGTTTATTTTAGTGAAATTTATTTACTTATATACAATTATACATTTGAAAAAATCCTTTAATAATAATTATTATGTCTGAACAAATAAATAAGAAAGGAAAAAGTGAAAAGTAGGGCAGCCACCTTATTGGACCTTTTTTTTTCCTCTTAAGATTCTTTTAACATAAAATATGTTTTTCCCCAAAAGTAAGTCAGTTTATTGACTTTATCAGACCTTATAAACTCTCTTCTATCCTTGTTTTTTCACAAATACACAGAAAGTAGATTAGTTCATTGGAGCATAGTTAAGAAATCCTCTATCATTTGGTAAGTGATTGAATTCAGTCTTTAAATTGAGTAGTGTGTAGTAATTGTGGAATATCTCTTCATATATAGCTTTGTTTGTAGTGTCCACATATGTTTTTGAAAGCAAGTTTACATACCTACAACCTTTATGTTTATGTAAAAATCTAAATCTGCTTGTATGGTATCAAAAGAAGGCGTGAAACATAGTGAAAGTCCTGGTAAGTTTTTCTATCTGAGAAGCCTTCTATGTGCTATTGTTAGTATTTTAATAAAATCTTGATGTGTGAGTTGTAATTAATGGTGCTTATTAGTTCTTTGCAACCCGAATACATGTATCTACAACTCTTGTGTTTATGTTGGGACCTAATTTGGTAGTTTTGGATTTAAAACAGTGGATGCAAGTCAGGACAACTTCTGTCCAGAGTTTTGACATAAAATTCCCTGGGTACAAAGAGCATTCTGAAGTGATTCTTGATTGTTTACAACCTATATTCCTATACCTATAGTTTTTATGCAGACTAAAAAGCCTAGTTTGTCCATTTACCAATCCAAAATCTAGTTGCGTTGCAAGGCAATAAAATTGCCAAGAAGAATGTGATTTGCAAAAATAGGACTCAGTTTTGGAATTTCTCTTGTTAGTTTCTACCTGTTAAAAGTGTTGAATGTTAAATGAGAATATAAATGAGTATTAATCTTCTCACACTCTTGTACAATCTTAAGGAAATTGATTGAAGAAACAAATGTCGTATTGATCCATGACTTGAAATCGGTAGGGTTGGTTGCGTGCTAAAATGTTCAGGTTCGTGTAAAAAATTTTCTTTTTCCTTTGTTATCTACTGGTATATCTGAATGTTATCTTTGTATCTCAGCTATGTTCTTGTCATTTTATATGGTTGTGTTGATGTATTTTGGGACTTGTAAGGAACTTGTTTAATTCGCCCTTTTGTACGAATTGCCTGATCACTTGACATCCTTGTGAACTTTGTCCTTCTTGTGGCTGTGACTTTGTCACCATTGGCATGCCTCTTGTTTGGATCAATTTCCATCTTGATTGTGAATTTTTGGTTCGTCCTATGTGTGGATGCAGTCCATTTTATGTATGAACTAGAAAGTCACTCTTAGTATGGTTCTTGGTTCTCTTGATAATTGGGTTTTCAATCTTTTTGATACAGGGCCTCGGTCCTTCTTGATACTTGATTATGTTTGGTGTGATGACATGACTTACATACTAGGCGAAACTTGTCATTCGAATGTCATTCTAAAATTGTTCTAGGAACCCTTGATACTTAGATCTTTAGATATCCTACTGTATACTATTGATGTATTTGTTCACTAGGTCTATTTACTATATTCCAATTGTGTTTTCCTTTGACTTAAGAAGAGTAAATTGAGGGATTTAAGGTTCTCAGCTTTTTGCTTTTACACCACTAAGCTTCATGCTCAGTGATAGTTGTTTCTATCGTAGGGAGTACCCGAGATGATGCTTGAGGATGGCCATTGAAGATAAACTTTGGGAGCTATGCAGAAGATCACATTTGCATTTAGACATATGTATTGTAGTAGTTTTGGGACATGTATATGATTTTCCTGTTGCATATATGTATAAATCTAAAAGGCTAATGTAAATTATGGAACCATGGGTTGTAACTTTAAGTTTTGGGTTATTTAGTTAAATTTGAGTCGGCGAGCTTTTCTATATTAAAATACCAGTTATGTTAAGATGATTGTATGAAACGGAAACTAGTAAATTTTATGTCCTTGCATTTTCACATCGGTAATACTATTTAGCGTTCTACAACAGTTTGGACGATACATAAATATCTCGCAATATAGTAGTTTAAATTACTTGCAAGATACTCACGACAAAAACATGAGCCAGAATCACCTGCACAACCTTCAGAACAAAATCCTATACCTTTAACTATTTTGAATTCATTACTTAAATATGATTAATAGGTCACATATTAAATTCTTCATATGTTGGTAAGTGGTATGTAAGCCTACAATGTAAAATAGTGGCATCCTCCTGTGATGGTTGCCAGAGGATAACACAACCTAACTTGGGACATTGCATGCAAGACGGTAACTTACGTTCTTCAAACTCTTGGGCAAAGGCGAAGCTCGAATTTCACTATAGCACTTGGCCAACTAACATAGTGTGCCAAACAAACCATTACCTATTGTCCCAGTCAACCTCTCCTTGACCGGGTTTGGTATTGATTAGACGAAAACACATCAATCGAATTCTATCACCCTTTTTCTTTTCCTATTCATCATTACCTTGATTGGGATCATGACACTAGGCAGGGTTTAATATTGGCCAACATTAAACAACAATCAAAATGAAGGAAAATGGACAATACATGCAAATACCCAACTCAAGAAGTGCAAATAATCCAGGTTTTCTAAGTTTGCTACTCATGGTTCTCACAACCCCAAGTTGTGGGTTTAGACACTCATGGCTTGGGGAAACAAATCAACAATGAAATAAGGAGACATGGAAGATTTCTTACCCAAGCAAATTGAAGAATGAGGAAACCCTTTTTGCAATTATAATTACAAGCTTGAATGATGAAATTAATCCACAAGTAAATCTAAATCCCAAAATTTGAGTCTCAAAGTAAAACCCTAAAATTCTAATCTAAAATCTCTCTACAACGTTAAGAATAATTGAAAAGCTGCTCCTAAAGCTCTAACATAAACTATTTAGAGTATTTACAAAAAGGTCCTTAAGATCATTAGAGAATCTAGTCGGCAGCTGTTACGACATGCAGTTAAGACTTGTAGGGTGACCTATAAGTCATAATCGGGATTTTGTGGTCAGCAGTTCATATTTTGGACTTGACTGCTACAGTCCACCTTTACGAGCCATAGTCTGGTCTACTACTCGTAGTTCCCTCTCATAGCCTATGCTTGCATTTCTTGGTCAAAGTTTCAGCAATACTGAACTTGCTACGAGTTTTCCTTCTACGAGTCGTAGTGAGACCTATGACTCATAACTAGGTCTCGTACAACTGAACTTCAGACAATCTGCTTCTGCATTTTGAACACTGGAAGTTCCTACAAGGCTACCACTAGGACCCATATCTTGAGCTACGGCTCGTAATGTGCCTCGTATGTCCTAAACTTCAGCAAAACCTGCAACGTCTTCCCAAAATTAGGCTAACTTGTATTTTCTGCAAAAACAACACAAAAACACATAAAAACATAAAAAGTCGCATTGAGAGCACACAAAATCCCATAGTTTAGGCATCAAATGTACTGTATTTTGATAGTACATCAACACCCTCATCTTAGAATTTTTGCTTGTCCTCAAGCGATGACTTAATCTAGATAGATAATACAGTAATACATAGTAATCAACCCAATGGCATATACGATACTCAGAGTAAACCCAGGTACCCATAAGAACTTTTCAAAACCTGATCATGTAGCTAATAAGTAAAAACACAACATATTGATATATTTGAAAATCCAACTATGACGAGTTAAGAAGTATAAATAATTCACATTCACTGAACAACTTAAATCTTAACCATACAATGCAAATGGCCTCACAAAAAAGAGGTCCCCTTTTTACACTCAATATGCTTCCAAATGTTGTTCAAGGGACTGTGCAAGCATATTCACTCTCACAAAAGAGATTCATGCATGATGACCAATACTATAGGCTTGGCTATATAATCTTAACCCAACTGCTGATTGATTGGATTATGATCACTTTAGGACTTTATAGGCTTATAACGTAGGCTCATGAGGCTTTAGTATGGTGTTTTGGAAAATTAGTGACTAAGGGCCAATCTTGAACCACAGTTTTCAATACCTTTACCTTAACAACTCAATCATCTCCAACTTATTCTCCCTTTTCTTCATTTTTAAGCTTTTCCGGGTACTTTCTCTTCATTCTTTAGTTTGTGCCCTATTTTCAAGCTCATTTTGCTTTCTTTTTCCCACTCATTCTAAGGTATCATTTTTCTCTTTTTCTCTTAACCAGTACATGGCTTTCTACTCTTTCATTTATTCCCAAATCACCACCTCCTCAATTATGCTATTATACCATAACATAGGCCACCCTCAACTTAGGTTTTTAGCCTAAGGTGAAGTACACAATATCCAATCCCCAAACTAGGGCCACTTTTGATAACCACACTCAACTTAGGCTTTTTGCCTCTATGAAGGTTCACAATGTTCAAAGACAGACTAGGGCCAATATTAAGGTATTTCACTAAGTTTATGTAACGACCCAAGCGTAGGGCCTAGATATGACTAGCGAATGGGGAACCCGAAGATACTCCAAACAAGCATCATAGCATACCATTACATATCCTTGGACGCGCAAGCAATTAAAAGTAACAATAAGAGACAAACATAGCCAAGGGGAAGTGGGACTAAGGGAGTAAGAGAGAAAGAGGAAGTAATACTTAAACATCATAGATTAGTCAAGCTCAAGCATACTACGTAACTTATCCAACAACACCTCTAAACATAGATACTTAGTGGGGGCCAAGACAAGCAACCGAGCACACCCTCATAGTAATGACAATAGGTAAATAAAAATATACAAGATACAATCAAAACATAAGCCTGAGAGAGGATAAATATTTTCCTCGAACATGACGACTCACCAAATGCTAACTTGGACAATCCGTCTAGCCACGAGGAGGAGAATCAATAGGGGCACCGATCCCTGCATGGTGATATCATGTAGGCATAGAGTATGCGTTAGTATGTTGGAATGTACTAAGTATATAGGATGCAATGCGACAAAAGATAGGCATCATAAACAAAATGCATAATTATAAGTAATGGATACGCATAATAACAATATGGCATGCATGATCAACGCTTGAAGTAAAACATGCTTGTAAATCATTCCAATTGTATAGAACATAGTACATAAGTGTGTGAAGAGACTTCAACCGACATAGAATAAGACCAACCAGCTACAACTTGGAATCCTGATGAATACCCCTCATTGGTAAAGAGGTGGTCTACTTGCCAAGGTAAACCATACTTCAAACTTACGGGAACATGACCCAATTTCGTATGAAGTAACCTTTCTTATGGGAACGTAGACCCAATTTCGAAAAGGATTTCATTAAGAACTTTATCTTATGAGAACACGACCCAATTTTGAGAAGAACCTCAAGAGAAAGTGTACTAACTAGATCCACTAGTATCAGAAAAGGTATAACATAGTCCTATGGTGGCACATAGTTCAAGGAAAGAGAGCAAAGTCTACATCCATCGGTGCTAAGTCTAATCCCATGGAATACATATTATAATCATACTTTAGTAACTTATGAGAAACATAGAATCATGACACGAGTAGCTCTAAAACATCCTTGACCTCTAATGGTGAAGCCAAATTCAAACATAAGAATAGTTCATCATCAAACATTACCCTTGCATCAACATCAATATTAAAGGGCTCACAAAAGGTAAATTCTTTAAGAAAAGGCTTAAACCTGGCTTTACAACATCATCAACATTTTCATGAGTTAAACATATCTTTAAAAAGCTCATAATAATCATAGAGTCACTTGGATGATAAATCAACCAATAGATTATGTAAACCTAAAGAATCCTTAAAAAGACATTTTATCAAACACTTGACGAGTGTGTAATGCTAGTGTAAAACAATGTAATTCAAGAGTGAAATCATGCTAGAGAATTCATTGTAAAACCATCAATAGGTACTTGGTAACATCGTCAAGCAATATACACCAATACCCTTCATCAAATCTCACAATAGATCTTAGATTCATTGCTCAAGACATGCTAAAACAATCACACTTTCATGAAACACCAACATATGTGCAATGAATTTTATAATAAGTAAGACCCATGAGTAAATCAACTTTAAATCATGCAATTTTAGGTAAAAGGAAGCTTGGGTATCATGGATGAAAGGAACCCTTGAAAGAAACCCATATACCTTGACTTTGGAGAGTTTCTGGAAGAAGATTTGGAATGGAGGCTTGAAACTTGAATGAAATCCTTAAATCCGGATGAGTGTTGGGACTCTTGAATCTATAGGAGGACTTGGGCCTTGACTTGGTTTCCTTGAATTGCAACAAGACTTCTTGAAAACCTTGAGAATGGATGGAGAATTTGATGTAGATTAGAGAGGAATTGAGAGGATTTTGGTTTGTTTTTAGGGCTTAAAAAGGCTTGACAATGAAGGATTTTCGTGTATATAGGTATAGAGTTAGTACCAATTGCCCTGGAGTAAAAAGAACAATTTTTGAAAATCTTTGAACTAGTCCACGTCAGGTCCGCTGCACGGACCTATCGTGGACATCTACTATTTTTGCGAAGTTTTACCAAAAATTATTTTTCTTGGCACGGACAAAGTATACCTTGTAGGTACTCGTTTTCCTACTAAATTTTGGCCTCTGAACAAGAATATGAAGTTAGATTTGCAAAATTCTGCACGGAGTTTGAGATATTGAAAGAAAATACATTATAGGGGTCTTTTCGAGCTACGTGGAGAGGTGTTCAAATATCCCCGATTTGAGATATAAGGGAATTACGATTATAGGGGCATTCCTAGGCAAGTGTGGGGTGTTTCAATATCTCCCCCTTAAGAACATTTGTCCCCGAATGTCGAGGAAACGTACATAAGAAGATTAATCATGAACAAATCAACCCTAACAAGAATGCAACAATTCATTTAACACACCATTTTAAAAATCTTGACATAAGTGTCAAAAATCGTCATGAATTTCTCAACATGAACATGGATGCATACAAATACATAGTGGCTGAAACATAAGACTTGAAATCACAAGAAAGGGTTCAACATGTTATCGTAAGATTCAAAAGAATGAAAGAGGTATGGATATCGCTTTTCCATGCCCGCTCCAGCTCCCCGAGAGGCACTTTCGACTTGCCAATTCTTCCAAAGGGCCTTGACGAACACTACACCTTTACTAATCAACTTCTTCGACCCTTCCATCCAATAGGTCCATCGGAGCCGCTTCCTAAGGAAACTCATCCTCCACAACACCCACAATCTTACGATTCTTAACACTAGAGTCACCACCATACCACTTCAACTTAAAAGCGTGAAAAACGGACAAACCATAACCATATCCCTAGGTAATTCCAATCTTTAAGCAACCTTACCAATCCTCCTCTACACTTTGTAAGGACTCACAACCCTAAACTAATTGTCAACGTTAATCACACAATCCACTTGGTACCATAAACCACCATATCCCCCTTGCGAGACAAGCTCCACTCTATCATCTTTTCACCCAAAAGTCCCAACCCTAGTAAGGCGGAAACAAGGCCTTGCTTAAACTAGATCTCTTCAACCAAAGAAGATTTCGAACCATCAAGAATACTACACCACCATGCTCAACTTTCTCCAACCTAACCCCCAATCTAGCCAACCGATGGATCTCTCTAGTCCCCCTACCTCCGTCATCAACACGTGCTAGACTACTTAGAGCACTGACCACAAAATTATCCTTACCGTGGAAAAATAATGCACGCTCATATCATAATCCTTAAAGAGTTCTAACCACCTTCTTGTTATCTTCCATTCACACCTATCATATTTAGCAAACAATCCCCTCATGATCCAAGACTTGCAACCGTACCCCCCAAATGATTCACAAGACCTAAATAAATCAATGCTTTACCACTAGAGGCCACCTCAAACATATCAAGGTAGGGTTTTAAGACCCTATTCATGAAACCTACGAACGAAGCCGGCGCATAAATCAACCAAACAACTCCAACAATACTCAAAGGCTCACCCCTAGTCTGGAAAGAAACTTAGGATTATCACCTACCCTCATCCTCATAGAGACAAAACCAAAAACAAAGATCAAGCTTAGAGAAGTGACTAACCCATTGTAGTTGACCAAATAAATCGACCATCCTTAACCATTATATTGCAACCTTATGGGTTCTACACTTATTAGAAGCATGCTGTGTAAGTAGCCTAAACTACCCCAAGACCTCCAACACATCAAGCTAAGTTCAACCCACAATCACAAGACAAGATCCTATGCAATAAGAACACGAATAACTCCTAAACCCTTCTAGCAACGATAGAACTCACATAATCATACCCTACTAGTAACAAAAGGAGCAATGAAAGGAAAAGTAACTTCTAGAACCATCAAAGCATGCATAACAACATCCATAAAAGCTTTTAACATACCAATAACAACATTAGGTACCTCATCCCTTCCTTGCCTCCCTCGGAGAGCATATAACCGATTATGTCGTGGAGCACCTCCTTGGCCACCTTGAGTCTCTTGAGGAACGCAATTCTCTACCCTCGGGTTGAGCATGAGGACAACCACTAACTTTGTGACCAAATGCACCACAACCAAAGCAAGCATTATACTTCTTCAAACACGGGCCACCATGGCCTTTCCCATGCTTCAGGCGTCTAGGCTTTGTCACCCCTTCGATACCTCCTTGGAATCTTTGATTTGGCACCCTATCATTGGCAAACCTCTGATTAGAAGCATCAGATGACTCTTGGCCTTGAAACTTGTGGCCTTGAGGAAACTAGCCACCCTTGGGAGTTTGGAACTTAACATCAAAACGCGCCCTCTTGGCCTCTCTACTCCCACTCTTCCTCAACTTTCCCCTTCCAATTGCTCGACATATGTCATCAAGTGGGATAAAATTGTGTCTTTAATCAACATAGCGGACTGGCACTCCTCATTCACCAAATCGCACATGCCCATCACGAACTTGTTCATTTTCGACCTTGGGTCAGCAACCAATTGTGGAACATATTTTGAGAGTTGGTTGAACTTGAGGCCTATTATCCTTTTTTGGTGATTTATCCGCTATATCCTGTACATCATTTTCCATATTTTTAGTTTCCTCAATCGCAATATTCATGTTTGCTTGAGCCATTCTCCTCGCTACTCGATGGATCTCTAAGTCAATCAGAACTAAGGGAATACCTTGGCTATTTGTATGGGGAATACACACCTAGTATAGCCTGCAGAGCAAAACTAACAAAAACAAAAACAAAAAGCAAAATACAAGAAAATTAAGAAATCAACACTTGAATTAACTACTAGTGAAATCAAGTCAAAATATCACCATATTCCTCGGCAACGGCGCCATTAATTTTGATCATGCTCATACGGTACCTCTCACTTTGAGGATGAAGCAATCGTTGTCAAATATAAAACCTAACCAAAGGTTAGGGTCAAATCCCAAGGGAATATAGGGTTTTTCCACCTTGATTCACCAACAATCAATTAATATCAAAAAATTCAATTCTCAAGGAAGGGGGGGGGAGGTTTGTTATTTATTTGTAAACTAAAACTACACTAAAAAAATGAGGAGACAATCAAATTGGACTGAAACTTGGGAATTTGTGTTCCCCATAATTCACTAACTCAAATACCTCAGATAACAAAACCTAACATGGGACATTGCATGCAGGATGGTAACTTAGGCTCTTCCGGACCTTAGGTAACAACAAAGGTCAAATTTCACTATAACACTTGGCCGGCTACCATAGTGAGCCAAACTAACCGTTACCTATTGTCCCAGTCAACCTTTCCTTGGTCGGGTTTGGTTGATTAGACGAGAACACATCAATCGAATTCTGTCACCCATTACTTTTTTCTATTTATCACTACCTTGATTGGAATCATAACACTATGCAGGGTTTAATGTTGTCCACCATTAAACAACAATCAAAATGAAAAAAAGGACAATACATGCAAATACTCAACTCAAGAAGTGCAAATAACCTAGGTTTTCTAAGTTAACTACTCATGGTTCCCACAACCCCAAGTTATGGGTTTAGCCAGTGATAGCTTGGGCATACAAATAAATAATGAAATAAGAAGACATGGAAGATTTCTTACCCAAGAAAATTGAAGAACGAGGAAACCCTTTTCGCAATTAGAATCACAAGCTTGAATGATGAAATTAATCCACAAGTGAATCTAAATCCCCAAATTTGAGTCTCCCAGTAAAACCCTAAAATTCTACTCTAAAACCTCTCTAAAATCTCTCTACAATGTCAATAATAATTGAAAAGCTGCTCCTAAAACCCTACATAAACTATTTATAGTATTTACAAAAAGGTCCTTAAAATAATTAGAAAATCTAGGCGGTAGCTATTACAACATGCAATTACGACTTGTAGGTGACCTACAAGTCTTAATTGGGCTTTCGTGGTTAGCACTCCATATTTTGGACTTGATTGCTATGGTCCACCTCGATGAGTCGTAGTCTGCTCTACGACTCGTAGTGCCTTCTCGTAGTCTATGCTTGCATTTCTTGTTCCAATTTTTAGCAACACTAGAACTTACTATGAATCCTCCTCCTACGAGTCGTAGTGAGACCTATGACTCGTAACTGGATCTCATACAACTGACCTTCAGATAATTCAATTCTGAATTTTTAGCACTGGAAGTTCCTACGAGGGCACCACTACGACCTGTAGCTTGAGCTACAGCTCGTAATGTGTTCGTATGTCCTAAACTTCAGCAAAATCTGCAACTTTTTTCCAAAATTAAGCCAACCTGTATTTTGTACAAAATCAACACAAACACACATAAAAACCATAAAAAGTTGCATTGAGAGCACACAAAATACAATTTTTTAGGCGTCAAATGTGCTGTATTTTGATTGCAGATGATAAGCCCACAAATAATACATGGTTTTGCAACATATGAAGTAACCTACTAGAGACCATGAAGTTCGTGTCAGTCTATAGTGGTGGCAACACAATAGCCCGGGTCACATCCATAGCCATGGGGTTCAACCTATATTAATTCCATTAGTGAGCATGGACATCAAACTCCCTAGGTTGTGGAATGTTCTCCGAAGGAGGTGGATTCTCATCCCCATCATTTCCACTCAAAGCTGAATTGGACGCATTTTCAGTATTTTCTTGGGCCATTCTCCTTAGAATTCATTGGATCTCTAGATCAAATATAGTTAAGGGATTGCCTTGACTCCTAGTGTTGGGCATACACTACTAGTATGCCCTGTAAAGAAACAAAAACAAACATAAAAGTAAAACAAGGGGAACTAAGGATTAACACTTGAATTGAATTACTAGTGGATTCAACTAAGTCTAGCCGTACCCAGCAACCGCGCCATAATCTTTGATCAAGCCCAAGTTAAACCACTCTTTTGGAGGATAACATCGTCATTGTCAAAGTATAAAACCTAACATGGTTAGGGTCGAACCCATTGAGAATATAGAAACTCATGAGAATTCACAAATACGCAATTCAAGTAATTAACCATCTCTATTCCGAGAAGGGGGGAGTATGCAATATTCAACAAGAAAAATAAACTAAACTACTACAGGAGATAATCACTAATGGATAGCGACTTGGGTATTGTGTTCCCCATGATTCACCAACTCAATATCACCAGATAACCCAATTCTTGACTAGAGTATAACATGTAGGACAGTAATCTAAGTTCACTAAACCCTTTGGTCCAAGTAAGAGGTGAATTTCACTATGTGACTTGGCCCATCTCTATAGTGTACAATACTAACCATTATCTATAGTCCCAGTTGACCTCCCCTTGTTCTAGTTCGGTTGATTAGACGAGAACCCATCATCGAATCCTGTTAATTAATCTCTTTTCCTATTCATTACCACTTAGATTGGGAAGGTAACACTACGCAAGTTATAATATTGACCACCACTAGAAAACATGTAAAACGAGACCATTGACTAATACATGCAAATACCCATTCCAAGAATTGCAAATTGCCCGAGTTTATGTGGTTAGATCTTCATGGTTCCCACAACTCCAAGTTGTAGATGTAGCTACTCATGCTATGGGTAGATGAAGAAATTATGAATTGAGAAAACATAATTAAACACTTACCCAATTGAATTGAAAATCAAGCAAAGCCAAATCTGATTGAGAATCATAAGATTGAAGATCAAATTAAAAGTACTGTCTAATGACATTCTCTACTACACTCCCCTGAAAAATAATTTAAAAGGTACTTTTTGCAGTAATTATAATTAAGTCCTACAAAAATAAAAAACTGATCGGCGGACTCCACGAAATCTATTACGACTTGTAGAGGCTTCCATGAGTCATAATTGGGATTTCATATATAGTTTCTTATATCTTGGACTTCACTGCCACGAATCCACTTTACATGAGTCATAGATTGATTCAAGACTCATATTGCACTATCGTAGAATTCGTCTGCATCAAGTGGTCCATCACTGGAAATCTTCATGAAACCTCTCTATATGACTCGTAGAGTTATCTACAAATCGAATGGAGGGCTTGTATAACTGAACTTCAAAAATCATACTTCACTGACATTTATCATGAAACACTTCTCTACGACTTGTATAATGCTCTACAATCTGTAGAGGCTCTCGTAAGTCACCAAAAACTAGAAAATTCTGCAATTTTTCCCCAAGGTCATGCCAAGCTACTTTCCTACAAAACTAGACACAAAAACACATAAAAACCATAAATGTCGCATTGGCAACACACAAAATCCTAATTTTTAAGTATCAAATATGCTGTATTTTGAAAACACATTAAGGCCAACCTTGGAATCCTGCAAATATAACACCAAAACACATAAAACCAACAAACATCATATTGACAACACACAAACTTTCAAGGTTTAAGCATCAAAAGTGATGTATTTTGATAGCACATCAGTGGCTTATGGACAAAATGAAGTTTGGGTGTGGAATTCATTTTTCATCGAGATGGCCTCCATGGGAAGTTCTGATAGTTTTTTTGAGTCTGAAATGTTATCTCTTATTGGGTAACTTATTCAGTTGAGTTGGTTGTACCCCGAATGAATTTTGAAGGTTTGGTAGACTTAGAATTTCTTATTCCAAGCACTGGTCTAACCTCTCCCATGGAACCCAAGCTCGCACCTTTAAAAGATAGGTTGACCATCCACACCTGAGGGATAATATTGGGCAATACTCTTTTACACCTAGGGCATCACACATTTGAAATCTGGGTCGACTATGTGGCCCTAATAGTGATTTAATCACTACTTTCCCCTTTTATTATTTTAGTTCATTTTGGGACATTGGAGACTCAATATCTCAGCCTAGAAAGCTCTGATTGAGGTGATTTAAGTTGTCTTTTGTCTTTTCACAACCTAATCCTAGAGACTAGTCATGACATAACAAATGAGAGTTCTCAAAGGAACCTTATACAATCCTCTTACTATTTCATAAGCATGCATAAGCTAATTAAGCATCAACATAACAAATAAGCGCAACTAAGTGTCAAAGTTGAAGCTATTATAGAAATCAAGAACTTTCCTAGTAAAAAGGTTACATCAACTTTTTCCAAACATGCCTCTACTTGTATAGATCTCTAAGGGGACTAGAATATGCCACTAGCTCAGCCTTAACTTAGAAAAATACAAGAGTAGCATAATTTGAAGTGGGCTTGCTCCTGAAGCATGGGAACTCACAAAAGTCTTCAAATATGACATCCAAAATCTAGCAACCATAAGTAGGAGTAGAATGTTGATAGTCCCCATTGTGATTTAATGTAGGCAAAGTGTATGCGTTATTAAGTTAGAATGTACAAAGGGTGTGGGTATGCAAGGCAACAAGATATCGTCATATCATAGGAAGCAAGATGCATAATAACACTAATGAACTTAAGAACAGGAGAAGATGAATGATGAATGCATCTTTAACACATGATTTGGAGCATCGTAAAACAATACAACTAATTATATATACCCTTATTGTCACTATCCAAGCCTAGGACCTAGTCATAGCATGGCAAATGAGAGGCTCAGAGGCACCTTATCCAAGTCTCTTAGAATTCATCAAGTACTCATAGGTAACTAAACAACATTATACAAAATCAAAAGTGAGGAATGGGACTAAGAGAAACATTTAATCGATTGAAACATGGAGAGAAGTCAACTCAAAACTTAGCATCGAAACATATCATTCTACATAAAGACTTAGCGAGGGATAAGACATACTCAAATCTCTCCACAAATACAAAATTCATAGAAATAAGATAGAAAGTAATATCCATAGATATCTCAAACTACATAAATGTTTCAAAGATACAAAGCATGAAGAAAGAAGTGAAATCCTCGAATCTAAAAGGCTCACCAATCAACTATTAGTCTTGAACATCAAAGCTAGAAATGATCCCATGGAGCAGGAAGAGTGAAATGACCCCAAAAAGTGTCTAAAAATGTGTCTCGGAAGTACCCAGAATCATAATTTCCATATATCTCAAAATCCGTGCGTGATTTCGAAAATACAACTTCATATTCTTGTTTAAAGGGCTAAATTGAGTAGAAAATAGGTATAAACATGATTTTAGAGCAATTGTATCAAAAGCCAAAAATCCTAAATTGCGATGTCCAAAGAGGTTTCGTGCCGCAGGCGCGACGCGCCAAGGGCACGCCTCTATGTAATTTTGTGCTTAGTTTTGTGGTCTGGTCTAAGATTTTTGGTCTTGGGCCTAAGTCCTCCCACACATGAAAATACCTATACCAAGCTTCCTTTTTACACAAATTGCATGCTTCTAAGTTGATTTACTTATGGGTCTTACTTATTATGAAGTTGACAATTAAATATGTTGGGGTTTCATAAACTTGTGATTGTTTGAGCATGTTTTGAGCTATGAATCTATGGCCTATTGTTGGATTTGATGAAGGCTTTTGATGTATATTGCATGATGGTATTACCAAATGTTGGTGGGTGGCTTTACATGGGATTTTCTTGCATGATTTCAATCTTGAATTGCATGATCTTACACTAGCATTAAACACCCATCAAGTGTTTCATAAAATGTCTAGTTTTGGATTCTTGAACTATTGATGATCCATTGCATGACCTATGACTTGAGTGACTCTATGATGTCTAAAGGAAGGTACTTATATGATGATTTCATGAAAAGTATCTATTGTGATGAAAGTTGACCAATAGGCTAGTTAAGGGGGTAGTAGGCCCGAACTACTATATTATGCGGTATGTACCTCATTCGCCTAGCTCGGGGGATGGTAGGCTCGTGCTACCATATTGAGGGGTATATACCTCATTCACCTAGCTCGGGGGTGGTAGGCCTATGCTACCATATTGAGGGGTATATAGCTGATTCACCTAACTCAGGAGGTGGTAGGCCCATCCTACCATATTGAGGGGTATACACCTAATTCGTCTAGCTCAGGGGGTGGTAGACATATGCTACCATATTGGGGGCATATATCTCAATTGCCTCACCAAGGACATAGTAGGCCTTGGTTATGTAAAGATGGTCACCTTGTTCACATGTAATAAGCTCTATATAAGCATGTTTTACTTCAAGTATCATTCATTCATGTCATATTGCTAATATGCTATCTCTTGCTTATGATATAGCATTTTGCCATGTGACTATCTTTTGTTTTATTGCATCCTACAAAGTTAGTACATTGAAACATACTAACATACAATCTATTCCTACATGATGTTACCATGTAGGAAACGGAGCCCCACTTGAGCATCTTCATCCACGTGGCTAGTACCATTACTCTTAAGCTAGTTGGTGAGTCCTCCAGTCTGTGGATATATCTATGATCTCATGCTATGTACTAAGACTATCTTTCTGTTATGTATGTATTAACTATGAGGGGAAGCCCGATTGCTTGTCTCGGCCCCCACTCCTAACTTAGATTTAGAGGTGCTGTTGGACATGATATGTGTAGAGCCTTGACTCTCTTGTTTTGATGTTTATGTTATTAAAGTTTTCCTTTAGCCCTTTTTCCTTATTTCTATTCCTATTATGTTGTTCGATTATGTCGGCGACCAATGATGGGTAATAACATGTTAAGATGCTTATTTAGGGTCCCTTTGGGTTCCCCATTCACCGGTCACACCTAGGCCCTTGGTCCGGATCGTGACAAAGATGGTATCAGAGCACTAGGTTGTTAGATCCTCGATGTCCATCACACCTCCTCGATTAGAGTCTTATTCATGGTTGTGAAGCGTGCCACAACTATGAGTAGGAGGCTTTGAGGCATTCTAGGAAATGTTTCACCTCTTCATGATCTATGTCGTGCCGTAGAGTTAGGTCCCTAGGGCTTATTGATAATCCCTAACCATTACATTTTAGGATACGTCTCAAGATATTCAAGATTGCGATATATCGAATGCGGAAGTTCGTAATGCTCTATGGTCATTGGCTAAAGCAATGAAAGTACCACTCAATCAACAAGTGAGTGCCCCCAATACCTCAAATGGTAAGAGGAGGAGTGGTGTGGCCACAAGGTCCTACTTGAGGGGTAAGTTCCAAAGTCTCAAAGCTGGTGGTGGTGTGGTGCCTAATGCTCTGTGTCCAAAATGTGGTAAGATTCAGAGAGGCCCATGCTTGAAGGGTACTAATGCTTTTCACGGTTGTGGAGAGATGGCTCATAAGGTAAAGGATTTCCCTCATAAATGCAATAAGAGTAAAAGAGGTGATGAGGGGGTGGAAGAGCCTAGATGTCGTGGGAAAGTCCATGATGGCCTATGTTTGAAGAAGTCTAGTGATTGCTTTGGTTGTGGTGGATTTGGGCACAAGGTTAGTGGTTGTCCTCATGCTCAACCCAAGGGTGGAGATGATGACCCTGAATGCCAAGGAGGGGAGAAGATGGCCGATGTTGCTACTGGCATGTCGAAATTTCCTTGACTCATATGTTTTCATTGTCTTTATTGATAGTGTGATTCATGTGTGCTTCTGATGTTAGGTGAATCTTATGAGGTGTATACCTCGTTGGTGAGACTATTGTTGCTAAGAAGGCCCATAGGAATTGTTGCATGGTCATAATGCATAGACCTTGTCTTGTTACTATGTTAAATTAGATATGGTGGATTTTGATGTCATACTTGAGGTGAATTAGTTGCATGCATATTATGTCTCCTATATTCGTAGGGCTCGTAGAGTTAGCATTCCTACCCCTTAATGGGCTTGTTCTTGTGTGAGAAAGTCATGATGCGGTGGTCAAGGGTTGATTCATTTCTTGCATTCAATCCCATGAGTTATCTTCTAAGGGGAGTCCATGTCATCTTGCGAGGGTTAGGAATGTTGAGTCCAAGGTCCTTCCTATGTAGTTGGTTTCGGTAGATAATGAGTTCTTTGATGTCTTTCCTAGTGAGAGTCTTGGTGTCATTGGTGTAAGAGAAGGATAGTTCCCTTAGATGTATTTTGATTGCCGACAACTTATTAGGGTCACCTTAAATGATAAGTACCCTCCACCTAGGAATGATGATCTATTTGACCAACTTCAAGAGGCTAGTCACTTCTCTACGGCTAACCTTCGGTTCGGGCTTTGTCCCAAAGAGAGGATGAGGTTAGGTGATGTCCCTAGGTGTCCTTTTGGTCTAGGAATGAACATGTGAGTCATGGTGTAGTTTGGTTGACTTATGCACTAGCTATGTTTATGGGTTTGATGAATAGGGTCTTAAAACCCTACCTTGGTATGTTTGTGTTGGTCTCTAGTGATGAAGTATTGATTTATTTAGAGCTCGTGGATCATTTGGGGTAGTGTCCCTTGGTTTGCCTAGTGCACTGACTATGTTTGTAAGTCTCATGAATAGAGTCTTACTCCTTATTATATTTATTGTGGTTTTAGTGATGATAGGTTGGTTTGTCTCACGAAGTAAGGAGGGGCATGTAAGTCAATTGAGGGTAGTACTATAAAATTTAGGGGAGAAAGGTTGTATGCTAAATAAGAGGGATGTGAGTTTGACTGCAAGACGTTACTTTTCTAAGTCGTGTGTTGTCGGGGATAGTATCAAGGTGAATCTTTAGAAGAGGAGGTGGTTAGAAATTGGCCTAGACCTTTGACTCAGTTGGACATTACATGTTCTTGGGCTTAACGTGTTCCTACCGAAGGTTTGTGAATGGGATTTCTTCTATTGCTTCTCCCATGACTAAGTTGACCCAAGGGAAGGCTAGGTTTGTGTGAACCAATGAGTGTGAAAGAGTTTTCCAAAGCTTGAAGGATAAGCTTATGTCCGCTTCTATCTTGTTTCTGCCGGAAGGGTTTGTGGTGTATTGTTGTGCATCACAAATTGGTTGGGTTATGTTTTGATGCGGAACAGTAAGGTGGTAACCTATGCTTTTAGAAAACTTAAGATGCATGAGAAGGATTATCCTACCTATGACCTTGAATTGGCCGCCATCGTATTTGTTTTAAGATTTGGTGTTGTTATTTGTATGGGATGCATGTTGAGGGGTTTACCGATCATAGGAGTCTCCAAAACATGTTCATTCAAAGGATCTTAACTTGAGGCAAAGAGGGTGGTTAGAATTTCTTAAGGATTGTGATATGAGTGTGCATAATCATTCTGGTGAGGCTAATGTTGTGGCCGATGCTTTGAGTGGGGCATCTATGAGTAGTCTAGCTCACATAGGTGATGGTGTCAAGGAGGTGGTAGGTGAGGTTCATCGGTTGGATAGATTGGGAGTTATGTTGAAAGAGATTTGCCATGGTGGTGTAGTGGTGGCTAATGGTTCTAGATCTTTCTTGGTTGAGGAAGTGTTGGCAAAGCAAGTTATTTAAGTCACCTCATTATGATTGAAAGCTTTGGTATAAGGTGGTGAAGTGGAGGTTTTCTCCCAAGGGGGAGATAGCGTCATTAGAATACTAAGGTAGACTATATGTGCTTGTGTTGATGATTTGGTTCACTTGGAAGTTCCACCCATGTAGGGTGTGGTCAAGTCTGGCAAGGAAAGGAATTGAGATCATGGTTCGTATGTTCCTATAAAGTGTTGAGGAGGGTTGGTAAGGTTGTGTGCGAATGGGAATCGCGTATGGATATGGGTATAGTTCGTCCAGTTCTTGATGCTTCTAGGTTGAGGGGATGTGTTGGTGACTCTAGTGCTATGGAACTCTTTGTGCTTTTTGGGTTCAGTGTAAGGTTGTATTGATGCATTCTTGTTCGGGTTGATTTCTTCAAAATTACTCTTCTCACATATGTTTCTTTGACATTCGGGGACGAATTTTCCCAAGGGGAAAATATTGAAACGACCCAAAAAGTGCCCGAAAATGTACCTCGGAAGTGCCCGGAATTGTAATTTACATATATCTCAAAATTTGTGCGTAATTTT
Source organism: Solanum medicagineum (assembly GCA_026153255.1). Taxonomy (NCBI): domain Eukaryota; kingdom Viridiplantae; phylum Streptophyta; class Magnoliopsida; order Solanales; family Solanaceae; genus Solanum; species Solanum medicagineum. The sequence goes on along the minus strand of JAPFFP010101383.1, from coordinate 1,736 downwards.
GAAAATCTGACTTCATGTTCTTGTTCAGGGGAAATATGGAGTGGGAAGTGGGTCTGACCCCGATTTTATAACAACCACATCAAATTCGAATATCCCAAGTTGCAATTTCTAGAGAGGTTTCACGCCCCAGGGGCGATGCACCAAGGCTGCGCCTCTATGTATTTTTATGCTCAGTTTTGTGGTCCGGTCCAAGGCTTTTAGGTCTTGGGCCTAAGTCTTCCCACACGTGAAAGTACCTATACTTAGCCACATTTCACCTTCATATCATCCAAGACAATCCCCAATACTCTCTCAAACCTTTAAACAAATATTTTTCTCAAGATTCAAGTGTCCAAATCTCTTCCGGATCTTAAGGAATTCATCCAAGCTTCAGGTCTCCATTCAAATCTTCATCAAGAAATTCTCCAAAGTTAAGGGATATGGGTTTCAACCATTGGATTCTCTCACCCATGGTGCCCAAGCTTCCTTTTTTACATGAATTGCATGTTTCTAAGTTTATTTACTTATGTGTCTTACTTATTATGAAGTTGATTATGAACTATGTTGGGGTTTCATAAACTTGTGACTGTTTGAGCATGTTTTGAGCTATGAATCTATGGTCTATTGTTTGACTTGATGAAGGGTTTTGATGTATATTACATAAGGGTATTACCAAGTGTTGGTGGGTGGTTTTACATGAGATTCTCTTGCATGATTTCACTCTTCAATTGCATCATCCTACACTAGCATTACACACCCACCAAGTGTTTGATAAAATATTCGATTTTTGTATCCTTGAACTATTGTTGATCCACTGAAATAACTTTGACTTGAGTGACTCTATGATGATGAAAGGAAGGTATTTATATGATGATTTCATGAAAAGTATCTATTTTGATGAAAGTTAATCAATTGCCTAGTTCGCCGGGGTAATAGGCCCGAACTACCATATTGAGGGGTATATACCTCATTCGCGTAGCTCAGGGGGTGGTAGGCTCGTGCTACCATATTGAGGGATTTATACCTCATTCACCTAGCTAGGGTGCTTATAGGCCTATGCTACAACTAGGGGGTATATACATCATTTACTTGGTTATGTAAAGATGGTCACCTTCTTCACATGTAATAAGTTCTACATACGCATGTTTTACTTCAACTATAATTCATTCATGTCATATTGCTAATATGCTATCTATTGCTTACGATATTGCGTTTTCCCATGTTCCTATATCTTATTGCATTGCATCCGACATACTTAGTACATTCAAACATACTGCATACTTACCATGTAGGAATCGGAGCCCCACTTGAGCATCTTCTTCCACGTGGCTAGTATGATTATACTCAAGCTAGTTGGTGAGTCCTCTAGTCCAATATCTATGATCTCATGCTATGTACTAAGACTATCTTTTTTTTTTATCTATGTATTGACTATGAGAGGGAGCCTAATTGCTTGTCTTTGCCCCCACTCTTATCTAAGTTTTAGAGGTGTTGTTTGGACATGTTATGTAGAGCCTTGTGAAATGACTTGCCTTAATTTCGCCCAAAAACTACGCGAAAATATGCCCGGAACGCTGAAGAAGGTCCTGGAACTCTCCAGAATTGTGTAGAATGGTCTAGAGAAGACTAGAGAGTTGGGGAAGCTTCTAGGACATGTTAGAAACGGCTAGGAAGCTTCTAGGGCAGCCTTGTACATAAATATCTTAGATATTTACTTAGAAATATCTTAGATATTCTTTAGGAACATTCTAGGCTTG
>JAPFFP010101332.1:0-19685 GCA_026153255.1 Solanum medicagineum | reverse complement strand
AAGTACTCAAGCTATTTATGTCATGCCGCGATAATAAATCAGAGGCTGCTTGGGAGGCGAGCCAAGAAACCCTGGCACTTAGGCGCCCAAGTATATTTTTTAACCCCTTATGTTCTATTTTGTTTTGATTTTGTGCATTGGGGACAATGCTCTTATTTTTCGGAGTGTGGGTAGTTGTGTGTCTCAGTGAAGTCTGATTAGCTTGGGTCCATTACTACCTCAATTTTTGATCCTGGGGTTTTCTTGCTTGTGTTCTTTTTGCGTGTGGATATTTAATTTCTATTGAATCGGCACATTTAGGATGTTTAGATAATATTTGTAGCATATAGTACCAATACTTGTGGCATATAGCATGTTTTTGTGTTTTGTTTTAAAAATGATACCCACCAGAAAAAATTTATTAAGTAGTTAGATAGCGACCACACATGTTTAGGTGTGTGACAATAGTTGTTCTTGAACTTGGCCAACTCTTCTGTAACAATAGTCATCTCAGCAGGCCGGGCATCCTCGAGTCTCTTCTGGACTCGATCCTTGAAGGCATGTACTCTGGCATCCACTGCTATTACTCTCACATCTATCAACTCACAAGTGTATTCCTTAACCCTCTCCTCCGAGTCATAGACTGTCTAATGCACCCTAGTCTGATCTAGCCAGCTAACCTGCTCAACTGGAGCTCCATATTCACACCCCTGTGCACCAATGCCTAAAAAGCAAAAGCAGACATAAGAGAAAAGTCTACGGAGTCAACCTATGTAGTAGGAGGTGCTGGTGCAGGTGTGCTGGAGGATGGCATTGCCTAAGTCTCAATAGCTGGAGGCACCTCTAAGGTAGCTGGAGTGGCACTGGTGGTGACTGGGGTCTGCTCCTGACTCTCTGGCTCAATAAGGAACGGATCTAGTATGGGAGGCGAAGTTGCTCTCTGTAGGGTAACTGGGTTCTCATCAGCCTTGAACAGGCTAGGATCCATAGTATGCATGGCCTCTACATATGGGTCATAGTGGGTATCGACAAGAACACCTACCTCACTGCACAAACAGTGAATCAAAATAGGGAATCACGATAAAGTGTTCATCTGAGAGCGAACTTATGTATCTGCTCAGCCATGACTCGGGCCCAATCCATCTCGTAGCCAGCAAAGATGTTGCTAATAGTATAGCTCGCTCCAAGGTGATCATATTATCCGTAAAAACTGGCCTAATACGTCAACGGATAATAGACCACCAAAACCTGGCACAAAATGACAGGTGTGCTTTCACTATCTGATCAGTGTGGTTTATGACCCACGTAAGCTCAAAACCTTCCTCACATTTCTAACTAGCTATCCATTGAAGTAGCTCAATTTTGACCGCCAAAATCCTTCTCGTTCACCACTTTCCTCATCTTTGAAATTTGACTATCGTAATCAGCGCTGGAACGAGGCACTCTGTAGTTTGGCTCAAACTGAACTCGTCTGATAGTTTCCTCTGAAAGGTCAACGACCCGACCCTTGACTAAAACTTCTCAACCTACGCTAATCAATAGCCTTCTTGTTCTTAGGTAGGTCTCGGAGAACAGTGGCATGATAAGGTGCGTAGAACTCTCGGACTAAATAAGCGACATACATGCCCAACCACTGTAAGGTCCACCGTAGTATGTGTCTATCAATCGTTGCATCTAGGCCCGATACCTTATCCAACTCGGAGTCATTCACCCTAAACTCCTCATGGAACTGCATGACGGGCTTTCCCTGCACTTTTCGCTGCAACCCTTTATAATAGATAACTTTCACTCCGGGGATGCCCCATCTTGGGTCTCGCGGAGGCTGACACTGTACTTCCTCTTGCTCCGCCTGTGATGTCTCCTCTGAGTTTGTCTTTATGTGAGTAGGAGTCATATAAGGGGAGCTACTATGGGACCCATCACCATTGCCCTCCTTCTCAGACTGGGAGGGACTGTCAACCTCTACTGGGGGTGGTGCAGTGCGAGCTGGGGTTTAAGGCACATTTACCTCGGGGTCAATTCTGACTTTGTGGACTTCCACATATCCCTCAGACTGTTCAGTTTTGGTGGCCTCATCCACCAATTGTCTTCCAAAAGTTTTGATAGCCTCTTTTCATCTTTTCGGAGCCATGAAACCTGAAAATTAAATTGCAAATCCATGATGAGCACCACATTCATACATAGTCCAATTACAGGCAAATAAAGAAAAAATAAAAGGAAAAAGTACTAAAAAAACTAAAGAAAATAAAACACATAAAAGGTACCACTGAACCAGGTGCAAATTTGCAGGTATGGGGCACAGGTACAACTCGTAGGGTGTCCTACGAGTCGTAAAATAGCCTCATAGTGCAAAGATACCTGAAGAATAACATTATGATCACAAATACAATGCTCAAGTACGACTCATAAGCTGACTGACGAGTTGTATCCTGGGCTCGTAGTAGGGAACAAAATACATTTCTAAATAAGGAAGGTTCGACGAGTCCCTCACTACGATTCGCAGTAGGCACTACGAGTCATAGGTGGGTCTCGTATGGTGATGTTTGACTCATCGTGAATCCTTGTAGCAGGAAAAAGAAGGGACTTGTGGTGTCTATAACCTTCCCACAAGAACCAAGGAACACTTAACTCAATCAACAAGCAAAGCAACAAACTTTTACGCATAGAGTAGGCACACAAAACAAACAGACCCAAAACCAAAACATCGTGACCCCATTTCGACTCACCTCACATAAATATATTGATGATCACAACCATTAAAAAATATTTCTCACCCACAATCTGGAAATACCTAAGCCCAATTTATCTTTACAAGCACAACAAGCAAGACCAACAAAAAGGCTTGGGAATTACAACGGGGGTTTAAAACAGACCTAAACAAGGGCATCTCAATGAATATAAAAAAACCACTTCATAATCATGAGCAACAAATAGATATGGAAAGATTCCCACTAACGTAACAATCAAACTAGAGTGATTAATTCAAAACAAAATTATGGATTTTAAATCGACAAACCCTAACTTTCACATTTAGAACATTAACTTCTCATGAGTAAACTAAAGATCACCACTACTCACACAATCATTAATCAACATACCCATAATCATAACAAGTATGCGTAATTTTAATCAAGAATTTTTACCAATTGAGAGGATGAACAAGTAGATGTAATGAGGAGAGAATGAAGATGCCAAAAGCCCTAGAAAAATGCACTCGCTAGAAGGTGAAGTGGATGGTCAAGACGGTGATCAGAATAGTAAAGGAAAACAAGGATTTTTAGGAAGTTTTCGTGGGTTTAGAGCAAGAACTGAGGATTTAGGGGTTAAAATGAATTTTGACCCCTTTTTATATTAAATCGGGCCAACATAAATAAAATTCTGCAGATCAAGTCTATGAGACCCCGACTACGACTCGTAGCATTTCTATAACTCATAGGCCCTAGTCTTGTAATAGACCTCAACACTTAGGAAAATTAGAATTCATAACTAGGCACTACGAACCCTACTTACGACTCGTAGGGGGCCCTTAGAATTGTAAGGTTGCCACATAGTGTGTGTACCAACTTTAAATCCTTACTGTTTCCCTCTACGAGGCATGATTACAAGTCATGCTGTGAACTAAGACACATAGGCCTGGTCGTAGAGGCTACTCCACATGCAATTTTATTCAACTCTTCATCTCTTGATTCGTACCTGCAAACCAAACCTCAAAATACACCAATGTCTGGAACAATACAACTAATCCAATATCTGGAAAGAACAAAACAAGCCTCAAACTACTACCTAACAATTCAAATATCCAAATTATACTTAAAAAAAAAACTACAACTTTAAAGATATTTGGGTTGCCTTCCAAGAAGCGCCTTGTTTAACGTCGTGGCTAGACTCTGTCATCTTTCATCATAAAAAATCTTCAAGGGCCCAAAATTCACTCTTAAACTCATCCAGGTGTTTCATTGATTGGCGAATGTCAAACATGATCTCTGCATCATTGACCCTGAACCAAAGCTGACCCGAATCCATATCCACCAAGGCTCTCCCGATAGCCAGAAAATGGTCTTCCCAATGTAATGGGCACCTCAAAATTAACCTCACAATCAAGCTCACAATGTCTGCGAGAAAGATGAACTTTTCAACCTTTACAACACATCAAAAAGTATCCTTTTCGGCTTTTTGATAGTTCGATCCACCATGAGCAACCGCATTCTTGTCGGAGTAGGATTGCCAAGGCCAAGCTTTTTTAACATGGCAAGTGGCATTAGATTGATACTTGCTCCAAGGTCACACAATGCTCTTGTGAATTCAACATCACCAATGGTTCAAGGAATGGTGAATGCACCGGGGTCCTCTCGCTTTTGAACAAGGTAGTTGGTCATAATGGCACTACATTGTTGGAGCTCTAGTGAAAGCTCTTGGCTCAAAGTGCGCTTCTTTGTCACCAAATCCTTCATATACTTGGCGTACTTGGGCATCTTCTCCAAAGCTTATAAGAGGGGAATGTTGATGGATAATTGTTTTAACATCTAGAGGAAGTGTTTGAACTTGCCATCCTCTTCCTTTTTCTTAAGCCTTTGAAGGAAGCGGACGAAGGTTTTGGGATTGTCTCAACTTTTTATTTCCCTCTCACTTCTTCTCTTTGCAACCCATCATTCTCCAATCCTTCTCCCTCAACCACAACTTCACCATCATACCTTTCTCATAAGCTTCATCCTCAACTATAGGCATAGGCGTATCTATGGTGCTTTTATAACTCCTAGTCATGACCGCCATGCAATTCCCATCATTCTTTGGGTTTTGAACCATATGGCTTGGCAAGGTGCCCATTTGGCATTGGTTCAATTGTGAAGAAATTTGCCCAAATTGTTGTTCTAATTGTTTGATAGCCACCGAGTGAGACTCTATCGTTTGGTTGATTCTTGAAATATTTGATTTCATTCCTTCTAGGTCTCATCTTGATGGTCGACTCTTTTCAATAACTTGTCAAACATCTCTTCAAGCCTCGAAGTATTTGACCCGGCATCACGGTTGTGGGGCAGAACATAAGGATTGTTTCTATAACTATCTCTTCTACCCATTTGGCATTCGACACCTCTCTTTCATAGTAGCCACCGCGGTTGTCTCTATAAGCACAATCATAGTTGCAGTTCTAACCTTGATTCTTGAAACCTTGCCACCAATAGTCTGAATTGGACCCTTGGGGGTTATTTCGGAAACCCGCTGCATGGTTACTCAAGAAGCAAGCATCTTCATCAAGGAATAGTTCTTCATATATGGGAGCCTTAGGAGGTTGGTGAGTCACCGCTTGAACACTCGCTTGATTTTTCTTTAAAACTAAGTCCATGCTTGTGCAAAGTTGAGCAACTTGTTGCGTAATCTCCTCATTGACCATAGCTTACCTCATTGTTGGTGTTTACCACACAAGAAGTCTTCAAAGCACCTCTTTCTCTTTGACCCCAAGCTTTATTCATCTTGATCACTTGCTCCGTCCTTGCAGCTATCAATGCAAAAGGTTGGTCAAGAAACAAGCCTCCCATGATTTTGTCGGCACAAGCTTGACTATTTTCGTCAAGCGCCCGATAGAAAATCTCAACCAAGGCATCATCAACAATCTTATGATCAGGGACCAACCTCTAGCATTTAATAAGTTATTCCTATGTGGTACTACTAGACTCACCGGGCAATTGTCCAAACTTGTTTTATTTGGTCTTTGAGTTTAAGATTCTTTGATATTTGGAAATATCTCTCTATAAACACTCTCTGAAGCTCTGCACAGCTTGTTATTGTACCCGAAGGAAGCTCAGACAGCCAGACAGCTGCATTACCAATTAGTGACAATGGGAACACTCGCAAACCAACTGCATCCAAAGAAAGATTTTGTGTCCCCATGACACTTTTGCATATGAAGACAACAATATGGAGATGACGATGGGGATCCTCTGAAGGTAATCCTGTGAACAAATCATGGTTTTTGAGCATTTGGAGTAATCCACTCGATACTGAGAACTTAGTGTCTGCCTGTAATGGTGGCAGCACTATGGCACCAGTAATGTCCATGGCCATAGGGTTCAAGAGATATTGGTTACAACCATAAGCGTTCTCATTGAAATCCCTAAGTTGTGGCCTACCATCACTTGGTGGTGGATTCTTTCTCTTCCCATATCATCGTTCACATTCGTTTCTTCCTCAATCGCAATATCTTCATTCACATAAGCCATTCTTCTAGCAAGTCGATGGATCTCCATGTTGATCGGATCTAAAGGATTTCCTTGGCTCCATTTGTTTGGCATACAACCTAGTAAACTCTGCAAATAAAATAAAACAAGAAGAAAAGTAAAATACAAGAGAATTTAGAAATTAACACTTGAATGAACTAATAGTGAAATCAAGTCAAGAACCTAGCCATATTCCTCGGCAACGGCGCCATAATTTTTGATGGTAACACTCCAAAAACAAAGCGGTCGCAATCATTAATAAACCTAACCAGAGGTTAGGGTCGAATCCATAAGGAACACGAGGCTGGGCTATATAGATCCACTATCAATCATTTCAAGCATCAATTGCTAAAGTCTCTAAGATGGGGGAGGGGTTTGTGATACAAAAAAATAAAAAAACAAAAATAAATTCTACACTAATTAAGCGGGAAGACAATCAAATTGAGGGACAACTTGGAAATTGTGTTCCCCATGATCTGTTGAGTCAATTACCCTAGACAACATAACTCTAATTGGGAATTTTCATGCAGGTCAGTAACTTAGGTTCTTCTAGCCCTCTTGTGAAGGTGAAGGTCAAATTTCACCATGGCGCTTGGTCGCAACCATGGTGTGCCGACTAACTTTTACCCATTGCCCTAGTCAACCTCCCCTTGGTCAGGTTTTGTTGATTAGATGAGAACACATCAATCAAATCCTATCATTTGCTTTCCTTTTCTTATTCATCACTACCTTGTTTGGGATATTGATAGTAGGCGGGTCAAAGAAATGCACAAACTCTAGGTTATTTTAAGTCAACTACTCATGGTTCCCAAACCCCAAGTTGTGGGTACTTAGCTACTCATGGCCAAGGCATAATCAACAAAAATGAATGTAAAAGACATAGTTGAGAGTCTACCCAAAACAATGAAGAACACGAACACCTTCAAGTTGGAAACCACAAGCTTTGATTAATGGAAGATGAGTACAATGTGATTTTTCCAACCCTCAAAGTGGGTCTTTTAAAAATCAAAACCTACACTAAACCCTAGAAATATTATAGAGAGAATATTCAATGTGTGGAATAAAAGATTCAAAGTCTGGTCTCTTCTAAAAACCCTATCATTAAGTATTTATACTATTTACAAATTCACCCTAAAAATTAAATAGAAAAGACAGCTATCAGCAGGTACATTACGCAGTTACGACTCATAGGGTGACCTATGAGTCCTAATCGGGGTTTCGTGGTTAGCTTCTGGCATTTTGGACTTGACTGCTACAATCCACTGTTACGAGTCATTGCTTGGCCTATGACTCATATGCTTCTCTCGTAGTCTAGGTCTTCAATTTTTGGTCCAATGTTTTAGCTCACTGTTTCTTGCTACGATCCTGCCTATCGAGTTATAGTGAGACCAACAACTCGTAGAGTGGCCTCTACGGTTGAGCTCCATTTAGCATATTCTTGATTTTGCTCACTATTTCTTGCTACGATAGTACCCTACGACTCGTAGCTTGGGCTACCACTCGTAGTATGGCCGTATGTCTTGCACTTCAGTAAAATCTGCAATTTTCTCCCAAAATAATGTCAACCTATCTTTTCTGCAAAAACAACATAAAACACATAAAAATAATCATAAAAATTCACATTAAGAACTTGCAAAATTCCTTGTTTCAGGCATCAAATATGTTGTATTTTGACAACACATCAACACCTTCAACTTAGAACTGTTGCTGGTCTTCAAGTGATTTCTCATCTAAGCAAACAATGAGAAACTCATGGTAGTACTCTAATGGCATATACATCATTTAAATCTAATTCAGGTACCGAACTCTTATTTTCAAAACCTAATTGCAAAGACACTGAGCAAACTAAAACATAAAGATGTATCCGCCAATCCAACTATGATAAATGAAGGAGTATCAACAATCCAAAATCACTGGGCTAGTCATATAATAATCATGTAGTGCAAATACACTCACAGAAAAGAAGTCCCTCTTTCTCACTCAAAATGCATTCAAAATTTAGGGACTGTGCAAGAATTCTCTCTCTCACAAATGAAATTCATGCATAATGTCTAACACCGTAGGATTACCTCTATACTCAACTTTCGGACTGATGGCAGAGTCGATTTGGATCACTTTAGTACCTAATGGGTTTGTAACATTGGCTCATGGGGCTTTGGTATGGCATTTTAGGCAAGTAGTGACTAAAAGCTATCCTTGAACCATGTTTTTCATCACCCTTACCTCCAAAACTCAACCACTTTCATTAAATCCACCTTTATTCTTCTTTTTCAAGCTTTTCCTGAGTGCTTTTATTTGTAAGTTGTGCCTTATTTTTGAACTCATTTAGCTATTCACTTCAATCCAAGGCAACTTTACTTTTCTTTTTCTCACCTGACACATGACTTTTTATTTCTTTCTCTCTTTCTCAACTAACTACCTCATTTTCATTACGTTACCACAATAAAGACAACCCTCAACTTAGGCTTTTAGCCTAAGATAAAGCACACAATATCTATTCCCCAAACTAGTGCCACTATTCGTAGCCACCCTCAACTTAGGCTTTTAGCCTCAATTAGGGTTCCTTTCCTAATCAACCACATCACTAGTCCAATATTAGAGTAACAAGCCAAGTTCAGCGTCCATACATAATACATGAATGCAGCAAAATAAGCTCACACACACATGGCATCGTAACACAATCAAGTACTGACTCAAAGGTCATGCTTCAAGCATCAACTTGCCTTGTCTTTATCAAAACAAACACTGGCAGATAATCACATGCATGATTGCAAAAATAACCAACAATCTCAAAAATTTTGAAGGTACCAAATTTTCAAAACAAAAAGCTTTTAAAGACTATATATGCCAAAAGATAATCATTACTATATATCTACAAATTATCTACACTACTTAGACATGCCGGTTCAACAGAAATTAAAAACAACCACAAGAAAAAAGACACACGGTAAGAAAACCTTGGGATCAAAAATAGGGGAAGTTATGGACTCGAGGTTACTCAGAATTCACCCTAATCCATGACTTCCCACACCCCACCAAAACAAGATACTTTTACCTCAAAGTAAGTGTGTGTATATATATATATATATATGAATACTAAGAACCAACAAGTTAGAACCAAACATTCAAAACGTAATTAAAAACATTCAAAACAAAACATTTATAAGTATCCAAACATCAACATAAAGTAAATATTGTCTAAAATAAGGAACAAAGTATCCAAAAATAGCAAGGGCTAGGGTTAAAAGTATCAAACATATGGTGCTCAAGCACCAGCATCCATCTGGTCATCGAGGTCCTGGGCCTCCGTCACCTCCTCGGTGGTTTGGGCTGCAGCTGTATGCGAGGTACCCTCTCCTTGTGCTATCCACTGCTCCCGGTCCCTCCTCAATGTTGCCAGAGCTAACGACTCCTGTACCACCTAATCAGGCATCTGCTCCTCTAGTGTTTTTGCCTCATCAACAGTCCTGAGCCTCTTCTAGCTCATCATTGGGTCGTCAATCTCGAGGGGCCTTTTCTCGTGAGCATGTAGGGGGTCATCAAGCAAGTCAAATACATCATCATCTGTCGGTTCCACCTGTAGGATTACTATCGAGGCCGCTAACATCTTCAACAAGTTGGCCTTGAACTTGGCCAAGTCTTTGTAACATCAGTCATGTCAGCAGGTCGGGCATCGTTGAGACTCTTCTGGACCCGTTAGTCAAAGGTATATACTTTGGCATCCACTGCTCTAAATCTCTCATTTATGAACTCATGAGTGTATGCCTTGACCCTCTCCTCCGAGTCATGGACTGTTTGATATATCCATGGTCTGATATGGCCAGCTAACCTATTCAACTGGAGCTCCGTCTTTTCTATCCTATGCACCGATGCGTGAAAACCAAAAGCAGATATAAGAGAAAAGTCTGCAGAGTCAACTTGTGTAATATGCGTGTGCAGGTGTGCTGGAGGATGGCATCACCTCAGTCTCAACAGCTAGAGGCAGCTCTGAGATAGCTGGAGTGGCACTAGTGGTGACTGGGGTATGCTCCTGAGTCTGTGGCTCAATAGGGAACGGATTTGGTATGGGAGGTGAAATTGCTCTCTGTAGGGCCATCGAGTTCTCATCAGCCTTGATCAGGCTGGGATCCATAGTTCATATGGCCTCTAAATGTGGGTCACAGTGGGGATCGACATGAATACCTACCTCACTTCATAAATGGTGAATCAAAATAGGGAATGATAATGAAGTGTTTGTCCTGACAGCGAACTCGTGTATCTACTTAGCCATGACTCGGGCCTAATTAATTTCGTACCCAGCTAAGATGCGGGCTAATAGTACAACTCACTCCAAAGTGATCACATTATTTGTAAATGTCGGCATGATACGCCAATGGATAATTTCATTACTTGGCCCAAAAGGAGAGGTGTGCTTTCACTATCTGATCATCGTGGTTTGTGACCCACGTAGGCTTAAACCCCTCCTCACATATCTGGCTAGCTATCCACTGAAGTAGCTCAATTATGACCCCAACATCCTTCTCATTCAAAATACAACACATTTGATGGTTAAAACAAGGAATTTTGTGTGTTCTCAATGTGAATTTATATGGTTTTTATGTGTTTTTGTGTTTATATTGGTACAAAATATAGGTTGCCCTGATTTTGGGGAAAAGTTGTAGATTTTGTTGATTTTGAGGATCTACGGGACCCACTACGAGTCCTAGCCCAAGCTAAGAGTTTTAGGGGATGGTCGTAGAAATTAACAATTTCCAATATCAAAATCTGAGAAGTTGAAGTTTAGCCATACGAGCTCAAGGTATGAGTCATAACCGTCACTATGACTCGTAGAAGGAGGCCTCATAGCGATTAACAATGTTAACTAAAATTGGACCATGAAATGTAAGGGGGGACTACAAGGAGGCACTATGAGTCGTAGACCAGACTACGACTCGTAGAGGTGGATCATATTAGTGAAGTCCAAAATGCTAAGTACTGACCATGAAAGCCCAACTACAACTTGTAAGTCACACTACGAGCTGTAGCTACGAGTCATCGCAGATGTCGACCAAATTTTTTAATTATTTTAAGGACCTTTTTGTAAATAGTATAAATTGTATATGTTACGATTTTGGAGTAGAAAATTAGGGTTTTACTTTGAGACTTAAAATTTGGAGATTAGAATCACTTGTAGATTGATTTCATTATTTAAGCTTGCGAATCCAAATTCAGAAGTGGTTTTATTGTTCTTCATTCTTCTTGGGTAATTTCTCAACTGTGCTTGTTTCATTCATTGTTTGTTTTCTTACCCAAGTTATGAATATCTAAACCCCCACAACTTGGTGTTGTGGGAACCATGAGTAGCTAACTTGAAGAACCTAGATTATTTGCACTTCTTAAGTTGGTTATTTGCTTGTATTGTCCATTTTCCTTCATTTTGCTTATTGTTTAGTGGTGGCCAACATTAAACCACGCCTAGTGTCATGATCTCGATCAAGGTAGTGATGAATAGGAAAAGAAAATGGGTGGTAGAATTTGATTGATGTGTTCTCGTCTTATCAACCAGACCCTGCAAGGGAGAGGTTGACTGGGACAATAGGTATCGGTTAGTTGACTCACTATAGTAGCTGGCCAAGCGCCATAGTGAAATTTGACCTTCACCTTTTCCCAAGGGTTGGAAGAACTTAAGTTACCATCTTGCATGTAATGTCCTAATTTAGGTTATGTTATCTAGGGTGTTTGAGTTAGTGAATCATGGGGAACGCAATTTCCCAAGTTGTTCTCTAATTTGTTTGTCTCTTTGCTTTGATAAAATAGTTTTAGTTGTTACCAATCATTGCAAAACCCCCACTGTTCTCGAGAATAGAGTTATTTAATGCTTGAAATGATTGTTGGCGAATTAATGCGGCAAAACTCTATATTCCCTTGGGATTCAACCCTAAACTATGGTTAAGTTTTATATTTGCCAACGATCACTTTATCATCAAAGTGAGAGGTACTGTTTGAGCATGATCAAAATTAATGGCATCATTGTCAGGGAATACAATGATATTTTGACTTGATTCCACTAGTAGTTAATTCAAGTGTTGATTGCTTAATTCTCTTGCATTTTACTTGTTTTGTTTTTGTTGTTTAGTTTCTTTTGCAGGGTGTAGTAGGTGTATGCCCAACACAAGGAGCCAAGGTGGACCCTTAGCTCTAATTAATCTTGAGATCTAACATGTTACAAGGAGAATGGCCCAAGTAAATATGGATATTATGGTTGATGAAGCCATGGATCGAAATGATGATGATGTGGTTAGAGAGGAGAATCCACTACTAAGGAAAATAGGCCACACCAAAGGGATTTCAATGAAAATACATATGGTTTGAATCAATATCGGTTGAACCCTATAAACATTGAAGTCACAGGTACTATAGTGTTTCCACCACTACCGACAGACATTACGTTCATGGTGTCTAATGGATTACTCCAAATGCTTCAGGACCATAGTTTGTTTACAGGGCTACCTACTGAGGATTCTCACAGTCATCATCATAATGTTGTATTTGTTTGTAAAAGTGTGATGGGTACACATAATCTTTCTATGGATATTGTTAGGTTATGTTTTTTCCCTCTATCTCTTACCGGTAATGCAGCAATATGGTTGTCAGAACTCCCACAGAGCTCAATCACCAGTTGGCTAGAATTGCAAAGAGCCTTCTTAGAGTGATTCTTTACAAGGTCCAAAAAGCTCAAACTTAAAGACCAAATCAATAACTCCGAGCAACTGCCAAGTGATTCTATTAGAACAACGTTGGAAAAGTTCACCAAATGTTTGAGAATGGTTCAAGACTATAAGATTGTAGATGATGCCTTAGTGGAAATTTTCTATTGGGCTCTTGATGAGAATAGTCAAGTGTGTGCTGATACTATCATGGGAGGCATGTTCTTAGATCAACCGTTCATAGGGATAGAGGAAAGGATGGAGCAAGTAGTGATGACTAATAGAGCATAGGGCCAAAGGGAGAGAGCTATTACAAGGAGCTCTTGTGTGGTGAGTATTAGTTTGGAGCAAGCAAAAATCAATGATGAGATCATGCAACAACTTACTCAACTCCGGACTAAGCTAGTGTGGACTTGGTGGTGAAGCAAAATCAAGAAAGTGTTCATGCGGTCATCCACCAACCTCCAAGAGTGCCCATTTATGGTAAGTCATATTATGATGAAGATGCTTGCTTTGTTAGAGATCAAGCGGTAGATTTTCGGAACAATGCCCAAGGGTCTAATCAGGATTATTGGTGTCAAGGTTCCGGAAATCAAGGTCTGAACTACAACCGAGAGGGTGAATATAGAGATAACCATGGTGGTTATTTTGAGAGAGATAGGGTGCGAGAAGACGAGTGGGGCCAAAGAGATGGGTATAGAAATGGTCCTTCTGTGCCTCCTCATAATAGTGGAGCTGGTTCTAGCAATTCAATGATCGAGGAGATGTTTGACATTTATTGAAAAGAGCAGAGAACCAAGATCATACTTTGAAAGGAATGATATCAGATATTTCAAGTATCGACCAAAAGATCAAGTCTCATTCAGTAGCCATCAAGCAATTAGAGAAATAATTTGGTCACGTGCCCCTTCAATTGAATCAACGCCAAAAGGGTACCTTGCCGAGCAATACGATCCAAAACCCTAAGAATGAGGGACATTGCATGGCAGATATAACGAGGAGTGGGAAGAGTATCATCGACCATCTAATGCCGATGGTTGTGAATGACAATTGTGAAAAGAGTGTTGATGAAAAAGTTGAGGTTGAGGAAGGAGGTTTGGCTAACATTGGGGTGCGAGATAAAGTGGTCAAGGAGCAAGAGAAGAACAAGACTACCCCAAGACTTCCCCCTCCTTTTTCCCAAAGGCTCAAGCAAAAAGAGGAAGATGGTAAGTTCAAACACTTCCTATCCATGTTGAAACAATTGTCCATCAACATTCCCCTTATTAAAGCCTTGGAGAAGATGCTCGGATAAGCTAGATATATGAAAGATTTAGTGATGAAAAAGCGCACGATAATCCAAGAGCTTTCGCAAGAGCTCCAATATTGTAGAGCCATTATGACCTAATGTTTAGTCCAAAAAAGGGAGGATCCGGTGTATTTACCATCCCTGGTATCATCGGTGATGTTGAGTTTGTAAGAGAATTGTGTGATTTGGGAGCAAGTACAAATTTGATGCCTTTTGCCATGATTATAAAGCTTGGTTTGGGTTCACCTACTCCAACACGAATAAGGTTACTGATGACGGATAGGACAATTAAGAAGCCGAAGGAAATACTCTATGATGTGCTAGTCAAAGTGGAAAAGTTTATATTCTTGGTTGATTTTGTGATTCTTGATTGTGAAGTCGATTTTGAGGTCCCTATTGTTCTAGGAAGACCATTTTTGGCCACAGGGAGAGCCCTGGTGGATATGGATGTCAACTCAAGTTTAGGGTAAATGATGCAGAAGTGGTTTTCAACATTCGCTAGTCTATAAAGCACCTCGATGAACTCAAAAGCGAAGTGTGGGTTATTGAGGAATTTTGATGAATCAAGATGATTAAGTCAGGCCACGACGTTAAATAAGGCGCTACTTGGGAGCCAACCCAAGAGGTTTCAATGCTTTTGTTTATTTTTGTGTTTATTGGTAATTTGTTGATTTTTAGGTAGCATTTTGATTAAATGTTGATTTTTGTTTTTAGACATTGAATTTGTTATATGTTGTTATAATGGTGCACTTTGAGAAAATTGTGCAGGTTTTGGACAGGATTGAGAAATTTCAGAAAATGGCATTTGAAGCAGCCTCTACCACTAGCCCTACGAGTCGTAGTGCACACTAAGACTCATAGTCATGCCTCGTAGAGGATAATAGTGATTACTTGATGTTGGCACTTATACTATGAGCCACCTTTACGACTCGTGGTCCCTACTCGAGTCATAAATGGGGATCGTAGTGGCCAGGTATGACTTTAAAATTTTTTAAGTGTTTAGTGGCCTACAAGACCAACACCTACGGGCCATAGTAGTTGGGGTTTCATAGACTCAACTCAGGGGAGTTTTAAGCGTAACCAGGTAAGGGTTAAACTGGGTTCAAATAATTTTGACCCCATTTTAACCCTAATTTACACCGATTAGTCCCTTAAGTCCTTCACCCACTCCCCTTCGATCGATTTTTCAGCAACGCCATCACTGTTCTGATGAGTCTACTCTGACTAGGGTTTTTGCTTCCTTTTTTCTCCTTGTTTTGCTCAGTGTAGTGCATCATCTACTAAGGTATGATTCTGAGTTAATTTTAGTGCTCAAAATGGTCTTTACTATGAATTTCTTGAATGAGCATGTGATTGAACCTGCTTCTAAGACTATTGATTGCAAGATAAAATGCCATTAAAAAGGAATTAGGGAAATTATCGAATAGTATTCATTGAGATTAACCCTAAGTGTAGAAATTGCTCTTGTTGTTTGGATTTGATGATCATGTTATGCTATGCCTTGTTGATTAAGTGCATAAGATTTGATCGTAGTTGATTGATTTGCAAAATTCATAGTAGCATAACAGTTTGGTGATTGGGGTGATGTTGAGAAAATTTGGTGGGTTAATGAATTCCTGGTATGCTTGTGAATTAATCCCCTGAATCTGTGTAAACGAGTTTGAGTGATGGTGTTGAATGTTTGGGGAATGGTTACATCCGTTTGAATACATTGGGGGAATTGGTATTTGATTGTGTATTGATTAATGTGGTCTGTTAATTGGGTAGATTTGTGATTGGAATTTCATATTTAGGGCTTGGGTTGTATTTTGTGCTTGATCTGTAGACGAAATAGGTTTGCTTCGATGCTGTTTAATTCCTATTGAAATGATGTTTGTAGTCCATGTGGTGAAATGATAGGTACTTCAGGTACCTGTTATTTCCTGCCATTTCCTGCCACAGGAGTCTTCTACAACTCATAGAAGGGTCTATAAGTCGTAGTTGCCTTTCGTAGGGAATAACAGTGACCTCAAGACCTTGAACTTTTTCCACATGAGACCCATCTACTAGTCGTTGTGCCCACTACTAAGCATACTGGGGTCTCGCGGACCTAAGCCTATGCTGAATTTAGCAAATTGAAACCTTATACAAGACCTGTCTACGACCTATAGTCAAGGCTATGAGTCGTAACTGTGTCTTGTACCTAGTTTCAATTTCTAAAATTAAAATGCACCTATAGACTACGAGGCCACAGTACAACTCGTAGTCTCCACTACGAGTCGTACCAGGGTCTCGTACCTACAACCTGCAACTAATGTAGTGTTGGATTTCTTGTATCTTTCTTTTGTTTTTTTTCTTTTGTTGATATGTGTTTGGGGCTAATTGTGGGCTTTTGATGATTGCAGGTATAATGGCCTCTAAAAATAGAACTGCAGCTATCAGGGCCTTCAACCAGAGACTTGTTGATGAAAATTTGGACAATGAGCACTCAGATGGATCTAACGAGGTCCCCAACGTCTAGATTGATCTTGAGGCTGGGGTGCCTCAGACTAGGGCAGCTGTTGCTAGGGCTGCTCAGACCCCGATTTAGGTGGAGATTACCTCCCAGTCTGATGAGGAGAGGAGTGAGAATGGGCCTGAGTCAGAGGAGTCACCCCAGGATAGGCAGGATACCCAGTCCTCGATTGGCCCATCCATTTCTGCTACTGACCCTCAGCATAGTCAGTAGGGTATCGAGGGCATGGAGTCCAACTGTAAATAGGGGTTGGAGCCAAAGAGGCAAGGGAAGCTAGTGAGGACATTTTACGAGGAGCCCCAATTGTTAGATATAGAGCTGACCCATGTCCCAGCACTAGAGGATGAGATAAGACGACATGGTCTCAGATAGTTGATAGACAAGATGGGCAAATACTCTTTGCTATTGGTGCGGGAATTATTCACAACCTATGCATCTACTATTCTACGAGATCTTCCCAAGGGAAAGAAGCCTCTCGAGCAGTCGAGATTGCGAGAGGTTTTGGTTCTAGGTCAGTAGGTTGATATTTCACAGGAGACGATCCTCCAAGTACATTTTGGTCCCACATATAGAGCACCAAGAGTCTAAAACTAAGTTTGATCGGTGGACTAGGCAGCTTAGATAGGTATTTATGTCTAAGAGTGTGGACCAGAGGACTGAGCAGCTGATATGGGTTGCCAGTTAGATAATGGAGCGTGGCCCAGAGCCTACTAGGTCACTACGCATTCTGAGTCGATAGTGAAGTCATCCCTCTCCTTTCCTGCCAAGTTTTGGTAGGTCATTACCCGATCTCGCATTCGACCTGCTTTCACAAATAATGTCATTACGTTGGAGCAAGCTATTTTATTAGCCAGCATATTAGCCAACTACAATATTGATTGGGCACGGCTCATGGCAAACCAGATTCATGAGTCAGCGCTCAGTAGGGCCACATGCATGCCATTTCCAATACAGATCGATAGCCTATGCATGGAGGCTAGGGTGAGAGTTTCACTTTATGTTGATCCACATATTGAGGCCCTCTACACTATTAATCCTAGCCTGACACAGGCTGATGCGAACTCGGTGGCATTTCAGCGGGCACAACCTGCTCCCATGCCCGATACATTCATGCCTGAGCCACAGGCTGACGGTTCAATGATTAATGCCACTTCTACTCCAACTTCTACAACTACTACTGATGAGGGACCAGAGCAGCTTATGGTAGTTGACATCGAGATGGCTCCCACTACAGTCGCACTTGTACCAGAGTTGTCTACATCGCTAACTCCTTCCATAGACATTATGTATCCTATGTTTGTTAGGCTGTGGCTCTGAGATTATTGCGGGCTGAGGTTCAGTTAGCCCAGCTCACATGGTAGATTAAGCCATGGGTCCAGTAGACAGTTCAGGCATCAGAGGATACATACAAGGCATTCACTATTTTAATAGTTAACCAGAGGATTGCTACGATGGATGCCCGAGTTGATTCCTTCAAGGAACATGTGTAGAAGAAACTTACTGAGGCTCGGCCTACAGACTTGATAGCCTTTCGTCAGGAGTTGATGAAGTTCAAGGCTGACCTAATTACATCACTAGCGGCTCCGATCACAGTTCCTGAGTCTACACTTGCAGAAGAGTTGCTATTTGATATGTTCATAGAGGATCCTAAGAAGAGACCTATGGAGGAGGCTGATGCATAGGAGGGTCACAAAATAGCAAAAGACGTCAGAGTATGATGAGGAGATGGATGAGGAGATCATTAGGTTCGCCCTGAGGACTTTGAGAGAAGTAGAGGAGATGAGGAGAGCCTAGGAGCTTGATCAGTTGTAGGGCATTGGCTCATCCGGCATGACTACAACTAAGACTACCTCGTAGGAGGCAGATACTCACGGAGAGCCAGAGATCAGTGCTTAGGCACCATTTGATGTTTGATTCTTACCCCATATGCTTATTTTGTTTTTGTTATTGTACATTGTGGATATAGCACATGTTTTTTGAGGGGTTGTGGATAGTTATGGACTAGGGTGAAGTCTGGGTATCCTTTAGTCCATAACAATCCCAGGTTTTGATATTCTGAGGTTTTCTTGCCTGTGTTCTTTCGCCTCGTCAGTTTTTATTTTTATGTTGAATCATCATGTTTTAGATTTTGTAGATAATTTTTGTAGTATATGGTGATTAAAATCTTGGCATATACATTATTTTGATGGTTAATAAAAATTTTTGAAAAATTGGTACCCTTGAAAATTTTTGTTGATTAGTAGTTATTTTGTGACCATGCATGTTGGAATGGTTTGGCAATGTTTGTTTGACTAAGTGAAGGCAATTTGATGCTTGAAGCATGATCTGTGAGTCTTTGTTGACTATGTATGCAATGTCATGTGCATGTGAGCTAATTTTGTTGTGTTGATGCATTGTGTGTTGATTCAAAATTGCCCTATTACTTTGAGTTGGACTAGAGTTGTATGGATTAGGAAGGGATCTTAGGCCCTTGTTCTTTGATTTAGACCACTTTTGCCTAACTGACTAACCAAATGAAAGAATTTATGCCTTGTTCCAAATGTTTGAGCTTTACATGTACCCTTTTCTTTCTTAATACCTAGTTAGCCTAAACTTATCTAGTGAAATACCTTGATAATGGCCCTGGTCTATCCTTGAACATTGTGAACCTTTATTGAGGCAAAAAGCCTATGTTGAGAGTGGCTACCAAAAGTGGCTCTAGTTTGGGGATTGGATATTGTGTACTTCACCTCAGGCTAAAAGTCTAAGTTGAGGGTGGACTAAATTGTGGTACAATAGCAAAAATGAGGTTGTGAGTTGGGAATAAAAGAAAGAGTAGAAATTTATGTATTAGATAGGAGAAAATAGAGAAACAGATGCCTTAGTATGAGTTGAAAAAGTAAAATTAGTTCGAAAATGAGGCACTAGCTGAAAAATGAAGAGAAAATACCTAGAAAGCTTGATAATGAAGAATAAGGGAGGACAAGTTGAGAATGGTTCAGTTGTTAAGGTGAATGTTTTAAAAAATGTAGTTTAAGGTTGGCCTT
>JAPFFP010101311.1:0-19686 GCA_026153255.1 Solanum medicagineum | reverse complement strand
ATGCAAGTACCCTGAACACAAAGTCATACACTCAATTGAAACGTAGCCCTCCGCAATACAACCTTCGGGACATGCCCGATACCAATGAGAGACTTTAAAATATATAATCATTGTTCCACAGGATATATCCACCGATAATGAATCGGTCCAACAATCTTAGCTTCACTAGCTAAATGAATAGGTAAGTGCATCATGACATCTAAAAATGAAGGAGGAAAGACTTTTTCTAACTTGCAAAGTGTTATGGGTATTTGTGCTTCAATATGTTCCAGTTATCAATTCTCAACTCCTTTGATCCAAGAACAATAAAAGGTATAGATAATTTAATAAGTGGTTCACACACCTCTTTAGACAACATACCATGTGCAAGAGGGAGTAGATGTTGCAAAAGAAGATGACAATCATGACTTTTTAATCCAGATATTTTGTAATCATTCAGGTTCACACACTGAGAAATATTAGATGAAAATCCATCATGAACTTTCAGATTCTTTAAGAAAAGGCAATTTTTGTGCTTATCTTCAAGAGACAATGTGTAGCATGCTACTATTTTCTCCCCCTTTTGGATGGGTTGTAATTCTGTCCTAATGTTCATTTCTTGCAAATCTAACCAAGTGTTGGTTGTGTCCTGACATTCATGATTGTTAATGTGTTGTCAAAATACAACACATTTGATGCATAAACCAAGGGATTTTGCAAGTTCTTAATGCGACTTTTTATGGTTTTTATTTATTTTTGTGTTGTTCTTGCAGAAAAGTTAGGTTGACATGATTTTGAAGAAAAATTGCAGATTTTGCTGAAGCATAGGACATACGAGCTCACGTACGAGTCGTAGCCAAAGCTACGAGTCGTAGGGTATTGTCATAGCAAGAAACAGAGACTAAAAACTCAGAAATCAGCTAAGTGGATGTCACCCCTATGAGGCTATCCTACGAGTAATAAGTTTCACTACGACTCATATAGGTGGACTCGTAGCAGGAACCAAAGAGCCAAAATGTTGGACAAAAAACTGAAGGCCTAAAATATGAGAGAAGCATAGGAGTCATAGGCCAAGCAACGGCTCGTACCAATGGGTCGTACCAGTTGAATCCAAGATGCAAAGAACCTGATACGAGACCCCGACTATGACTTATAGTCACCCTACGAGTCATACTTGCGAGGTGTACGAGCTGCCAGTTGTCTTTTCCATGTAATTTTTAGGATTATTTTGTATATACTATAAATAATTTAAGTTAGGGTTTTATTAGGGGAGATTTGAAATAGAGAAAAAAATACCATCTTTGAATTTTCACTCAAGGAAATTCTTACTTTTTTAGCTTAGCTTATCTTTTTCTACTGGAAACCCCTATTTTGGGGGTTGCAAATCTTGCTTTGTGCTTATTATCCATCTATCAAGCTTGTGGCTTGCAACTTGTGGTGTCTTCAAATCTTCATTGCTTTGGGTAAAATTCTCAATCATGTCATTTATTTGCATTTTTGTTTGTTTTGCCTTAGCCATGACTAGATAAGCACCCACAACTTGGGGTTGTGGGAACCATGGGTATTTGACTTGAGATAACCTAGGTTGATTGCATTTCTATGATTGGGGTTTGCATATATTGTTTATTTCCCTTTATTATGATTGTTGTTTGGTGGTGGCCAACACCAAACCCCACCTACTATCACGATCCCGACCAAGGTACTGATGCATAGGAAAAGGGAAGTAGATGACAGAATTCGATTGATGTACTCCCGTATAATCAAACAAACCTGACCAAGGGGAGGTTGACTGGGACAATAGGTAACAGTTAGTTGGCACATCATGGTAGCCAACCAAGCGCCATGGCGAAATACGACCTTCACCTTCACAAGAGGGCTGTAAGAACCTAAGTTACCGTCCTGCATGTGAATCTCCAATTGTAGTTATGTTACCTAGGATAATCGAGTCAAAGAACTATGGGGAACAAAATTCCCAAGTTGTCCCTAAAATTGAGTGTTTTTCGACATCGTAGCGTAGTGTTTATTTTATTTTGTTGTTGAATCACAAAAATCCCCCATTCATAGATTTTAGTTATTGATACTAAAAATGATTGATAGTGAATTCTCGTAGTCAACCCTATTCCCTGTGGATTTGATTTTAACCTTCAGTTAGGTTAGTTAGCGATCACTTTCTTATTGGAGCATGAACATAATCAGAAATTATGGCACCATTGCCAGGGAATACAACTAGGTTTTGACTTAATTTCGCTTTTAGTTAGTTCTAGTGTTATTTCTAGAGTCTTCTGTATTTTACTTATGTTTTTGTTTTTGTTGTTTGATTTTACTTGCAGGGTGTACTAGGTTGTATGCCCAACACAAGGAGCCAAGGCAATCCCTTAGCTCAGATCAATTTGGAGATCCACCGACTCATTAGAAAATAGCTCAAGTGAATGAGGATATTGCAGTTGAGGAGGAGATAAATATGAATGATGATGATATTTGAAGAGAGGGGAATCCACCACCGAGGGATAACAGGCCATAGTTTAGGGACTTCAATGAAAACACTTATGGATGGAATAAGTATCGATTGAACCCTTTGGCCATGGATGTTACCGGTGTTATAGTACTACCTCATTTACTGACAGATGCTAAGTTCTCGGTATCAATTGAATTACTTCAAATGCTTCAAAACCATGGATTATTCATAGGTTTACCTTCAAAGGATCCCCACCGTCATCTCCTGAATGTGGTGTTTGTTTGCAAGAGTGTCATGGGGACACAAAATCTTTCTCTTGATGTTATTGGTTTTAGAGTATTTCCACTATCATTGATTGGCAATGCAGCTGTGTGGTTGTCTGAGTTTCCTCCGGATACTATTACAAGGTGTGCAGAGCTTCAGAGAGTGTTCCTTGAAAGATATTTCCCAAGATCTAAGAAGCTAAAGCTCAAAAATCAAATAAAAAACTTTGAGCGATTGTCAGGTGACAATATTAGCACAACATGGGAGAGATTTACAAAAATAGGTAAATGAAGAAATCATGGAGCAACTTGCTCAACTTTGCACAAGTACGGACTTGGTCTTGAAGCAAAACCAAGCAAGTGTCAAAGTGGTCACTCACCAACCTCCTAAGGCTCCCATCTATGAAGATCCATTCTTGGATGAAGATGCTTGTTTTGTAAGCAATCAAGCACCGGGTTTTCGAAACAACCCGCAAGAGTCCAATTTGGACTATTAGAGGCAAGGATCCAGGAATCAAGGTCGGAACTTCAACCATGATGGGGCATATAGAGACAACCAGGGTGGATACTATGAAAGAGAGAGAATGCCATATGTCGAATGAGGAAGAAGGGATGGCTACAGGAATGGTCCTTATGTGCCACCTCACAACTGTGATGCTGGTCAAGTAACTCTAGAATCGAAGAGATGTTCGACAAGCTGTTGAAGAGGGCTGACCACCAAGATGAGAATTTAAAGGGAATAAAAGTGGATATTTCAAGTATTAAGCAAAAAATAAAGTCTCACTCGATGGCGATTAAGCAACTAGAACAATAATTTGGGCAAGTTTCTTCGCAATTGAACCAACGACAAAAGGGTTCCTTACCAAACAATACGTTCAAAATCCTAAGAATGAAAGACATTGCATGGCTGTGATGACTTGGATCGGAAAAAGCACTATTGATGCCCCTATGCCAGTGATTGTGGATAATGTTAATGAGAAGGGTCTTGGTGGTGAAGTTGTAGTTGAGGAAGAAGGTCAGGAGACTATTGGGATGCAACGAGAAGAGGTAACAGAGCGTGAAATATTGAAGCCAATTCCAAAAACCCCTCCTCCTTTCCCTCAAAGGCTTAAGAAAAAGGAAGAGGATGACAAGTTCAAACACTTCCTCTTGATGTTGAAGCAACTATCCATTAGCATTCTCCTTGTAGATGCTTTAGAGAAGATAACCAGGTACGCCAAGTATATGAAAGATTTTGTGACAAAGAAATGCACTTTGAGTCAAGAGTTCTCACAGCAACTCCAACAATGCAGTGCAATCATGACCAAATGCCTTGTTCAGAAATAAGAGGACCCCGGTGCATTCACCAACCATTGCACTATCGATGATGTTGAATTCGTAAGAGCATTGTGTGATTTAGGAGCAAGCATCAACCTAATGTCTCTTGCCATCTTCAAAAAGCTTGGTCTTGGCACCCCTACCTCGACGAGAATGCGGTTGCTTATGGCGGATCGAACCATTATAAAGCCGGAAGGAATGCTTCTTGATGTGCTAGTGAAAGTCCATAAATTTATCTTTCCTACAGATTTCATGATTCTTGATTGTAAGGTAGATTTCATGGTGCCCATTATTTTGGGAAGACCATTTCTGGCCACTGGAGAGCTCTAGTGGATATGGATTCGGGTCAACATCTGTTCAAGGTAAATGATGCAGAGGTCGTGTTCGATATCTGCCAATCCACGAAACACTTGGACGAGTTCAAGAGTGAGGTGTAGACCCTTGATGATAGTTGATGAAGGACGATGACAAAGTCGAGCCACGATATCAAACAAGGTGCTTAGGCAAACCAAGCATTTTTTATAATTGTTTGTTTGTTTTAAGTGTGTTTGGTTATTTAGATTTTAGGTAGTATGGTGTTTGTTTGTTTCAAGTTGGAAGACATTGATGCAATTGTAATATTTTGAAGATTGTTGTGCTTTCGAGACTTGTTTTGCAGGTGGAAATTAAAGACCTAGAAAAGTGAGAAATAGCACTTGGAGCAGCTTCTACAAGCAGGACTATGAGTCGTAGTCATCACCTACAACTTGTAATCATGCCTTGTAGAGGGTAACAGTGAGTATCTGCAGTTGGCACACACACTACGAGCCAACCTTATGATTCGTAGGGTCCCATACGAGTAGTAAGTGGGGTTCGTGGTGCCCAGGTATGATTCCTAAAATTTTTGCAGGTGTTGGGTCTGATACAAGAATGGGACCTATGAATGGCAGGATACCCTATACTCGTAGTTGGGGTCTAGTAGCCCCGATCTGCAGTTTTAAAATGCTGACCTAGTTTCATTTAAAAGGGGTCAAAATAAAATTTGACCCCCAAAATTCATGTCTCAAACCCTAAGATGATGTAAAATCCCAAATCCTTCTTCACAATCACTTTTTCGATCAAAATCCCAGCCGCCCACGTTATTTTCTGGCAAGGATTCCAGCGAGTACAGTATTTCCTAGGGTTTCAGCATGGTTTTCAATTTTCTTTGCTTCGGTTAAACTATTCTACCAATCGATAAGCTTCGTGGTTAAATTTAACACTCTATTAGGGTAAGCTTATTCTTTAGCTGATTGTATGCTTAGTTTAACCATGAATATTCACATCCATGTGATGATGTTTGAGTTAGGCACAAAACCTAGGGTTTGTATATTGTGAAAGAGTTTACTATGATTCAAACCTTGTTTAAAATCCTTGAGTGGGTGGTTGTGATTGTATAAATACTTGATCCCTCGAGTGTGGTGCTTATTTGTTGCCTAAACATTGAGCAAATTATTTTCGAAATGGGAATTTGGACAGTGTGGGTGTGTTTTATATGCCATAGATTATTGAACATGATTGAAATTGTCTGAATAGCACCTGCATCTCAATGGCATAGTTTGTTCATAAATGGTGCAAGTTTGGGTATTAAAGTACTCTTGGTTTTGCTTGATGTGATTTGGAATTATCTTCAATTCTGAGAGATATGGCTGTTCTAACTGTCTATTTTCATAGTGGGACCATTTATATGTCGAATCTACTGTATTGCTCTTATAAGTGCCTCATCTAAAGTTGTTTTTGTTTCGCTTGTGCTTGTTGTGGCAAAGTGTTAGGCACTACTGGTGCCTTCTGTTTTTAGCTATGAGACACTCTTACAACTCATAAGGAACCTATAAGTCGTAGAGGTCCCTCGTACCAAGCATCAGTCACCTGTGGTTTCTTCATGTTTCTCATACGAGACCCACATACAGCTCGTAATTCCTGTTACCACTTGTAGGGATGGTCTCGTAATCTTGACTAAGTGCTTAAAAATGTCTTTGGAAATAGGTACGAGGCTAAACAACGACTCATAAGCTCCACTATGAGTCATAACTGCCCCTCGTATTTGAGTTCAAACTTCATTCTTATAAGAAACTTTGTTACTACGGGGCCAGTGTATGATTCGTAGGATATCCTATGAGTCATAACTATACTTGTATCTGCAGACCTACAATTGCATCAGAGATTTTTAGTCTTCTGCTTTGTTTTGTTTCGATGTTTAAGTAGTTGTGTTTCTTGTTCTTTGCTTTGTGATCAATGATTGGTTAAACATCTTGAAGCTCATATGTTATTATTTGGTTATTTTGCAGATACAATGCCTCCGAAAGACAAACACGCAATCCAGGCATTTCAATGGAGGTTGATTGATGAATCTTCTAAGGTCGAGATATCTGAAGGGTCTCTACAAGTCCACAAGGTCAAAATAGACCTCGAAGCTAATATACCTTAGACACGCTCATGTACAGTGCAGACTCCCATAGAAGCTAGCAGTTCCTCCCAGTCTGAAGAGGAGGAACAAGAGGGTAATGAGGATGGGTCTGATAACAGCCCACCACAGATGACCCCCACACACTCAGGGTCAGAGTCAAAGTCTGAGAGAACCTCCCAGACCCAGCAGGAAGAAGTCCAGTCACAACCTCCAGTCGACCGCAGATGGTGTGTCCCTGGGATGAAGGAGATATACAACCAGGGGTTAGAGTCTAAGGGACAGGGCAAACCGATCCGAAAATTTCATGAAGAGTCTAGATTGAACGACTCAGGGTTGGATAAGGTACTAGGATTAGATGAATAGTTAGACAAACATGGGCTTTGATGGACCACATAGCAGTTGGGCAAGTAAGCCCCTTACGTTATCCGTGAGTTTTATACGGCATATCTCGCTACACTCCACCGAGGGTTACCAAAGAACAAGAAGCCGTTTGAGCAGCTGAGGTTACAGGTGGTGCCAATCTGGGGTAGGAGAGTTCCTATTTCTGAGGAGACTATTCGACGAATCCAGTTTGGTCCAGCTTACAGAGTGCCTCAGTCTACCGCAGAATATGATGGGTGAATTGATAAGATGAGGAGAGCGGTGACTGGGAAGGACATTGGGGCCCGGACAGAGTTTAGAGCTGACAGTGGTTAGAAGCCACGTAGATACTATAGTGAAGGCCCATCTTTGTTTTCGGGCCAAGTTTTGGTTTTCCATTATCCATTGATGTATCCGGCCAACTTTCACGGATAATATGATCACCTTGGAATGGGCTATGTTATTAGCCTATATTCTAGCTAGTTATGAGATAGATTGGGCCCGAATTATCTCTAAGTAGATCCATGAGGCCGCCGTCCAAACAAATACCTCACTGTTATTCTCTGTTTTGATCCACTGATTATACAGTGTAGCAGGTATTCCTATAGACCCCTACCGGGACTAGCATATCGAGGCCACACGCACTATGGATCCCAGCCTAATAAAGGCTGATGAGAACACGATGGCCCTGCCTCGAGCAGCTCCTCCAGCTATTCCAGAGCCATTCCCGGCAAAGCCTCCGACTCCTCCGGCTGCCACAGGAACTACTTTAGTTGTTGCAGAGCCCTCGCCGGTTGTTGAGATCATGTCCACACCATCCTCCGGTACACCAGCACCAGTAGCATCTATATTACTGGTTGATTCGATTATTTCTACTGTTTCTTTTCTGGCACTACTACAGGCTTTAGCAGCATAGGTCAAACCTTGGATCAGCCAAACCGTGAGAGACTCAAAGGAGAGGATAAAGGCATTCACCCACACATTAGTAGATGAGAGAGTCAGAGTAGTGGATGCTCAAGTCGATGCATTTGAGGTGAGGGTCTAGTGGAGACTTGAGGGTGCTAGGACTGCTGACACGAGCACAGTGACACAGGAGTTCGCCAAGTTTAAGGCTGACCTATTGCAGATGTCAGCATCCCTAGTTATAATCCCAAAGGTAGCACCAATAGGTGATGAGTGTTTGACTGGCTAGTTGACCGCCCGCATGCTCATGGGAAAATGCCCCTCGAGACAGAAGATTTAGAGATGATCCAGAAGCCCCGATGGAGGAGTCGATACCAGAGGAGGTGGTGCAGGAGGCAATCCTGTTGGCGGCCATACAGAGAGATAGGGAGCAGCAACATTCACATGGAAAGGGTAGTTCACATACAGCTGCGACCCAAACTACTGAGGAGGTGACGATGACTCAGGACCCTGCTAACCAGCCAAAGACCGATGCTTGATGCACCATGATGTTTGACTTCTGTTGACCACAGTTCTTATTTTGTCATTATGGATACTTTGCTCTATCTTTAGACAATCTTTTGATTTTGTTGGTTTATGGAGTTGTTTAAATATTTTTTATGTTGGATGTTATTTTAACTTATATTCTGGATGTTAGTTTTTGGTTTTTAATGTATGTATGTGTGTGTGTGTATATATATATATCGTGTTTGGTTTTCTTTCTTGTCTTTACTTTAAGGACAAAGTATTCTATTTTGGTAGGGTATGGGAAGTTATGAATTAAGGTGAAGTCTGAGTAACCTCGAGTCTATAACTTCCCCTATTTTTTATCCCAAGGTTTTCTTGCCGTGATTCTTTTTCCTTGTGGATGTTTAATTTTCTATTGAACCGGCATATTTAGGTAGTGTAGATAATGTGTAAATTCATAGTAGTGTTATCTGTCGGCATATACATAGGTCTGGATCAATGACAAGGAAGTGAAGTTGAAGTAGTTTCTAGTCCTTTCTCGTGAAATCTATAAATGTATTCCCATTAATATACCATTCAAATCTGCATTTAAAAACTGTATCTTTGAAGATATGCTGCTGAAAGAGTCTGGACGTGGTTGCTAATCTGAAATAGGTTGTGAGGTTCAAGTTTAAAAGTTTGAATTGAAGTTAGAAAATTATGTTATTTATTGTGCTTCAGTTATCACATTAGTTGGTCATGGTGGTTGTCCCTCTTTGATGCGTTATCTTATGTTTTCCTTATTATTTTCTTTATCCTCTTTATTGTTCTGTTAGCTACTCTGATATTCATTACTCAAGCCTAGCTCACTCATCTCTTCGAGGTAGTTGTAAGTTCTATATATATTCTACTTTCTCCAAATTCCGCTTTTGGGACTGCACTAGGATTATCTGCTCTGGTTATGGTCATGGTTATAAGTTCCAAGATTATAATTTTGGATAGTCTAGCAATAGCATTATGAAATGAAGTAACAACCTAGTTTGGCTTAAAATAAGCGAGCTCAAAATAGGGAGGAGAGCTAATTTAGAAAAATGTTTGGAATCTTAACTTAACAAGAAGTTAAGTAGCAGCAAGACAATGAATGTAAGCAGGGAAAGAACTCTATCATTTTATTTATTCAACTACGTTGTTACAAGAGTCCTTGCATAGAAAACTTTGTAACTAACACAACACGTTTACTCTCCTAAAGAAATCTAAATCTAAAAAATTGACTACACCTAAAGATTAGGAAACAACCTATCGACTGCTAAACAGATGCGATCATTTTGGATTTCCCATGAACCTGCTAATGAAAACAACTTTACCCTCAACTAGAGAACATATCCAGTTACTTGAATGTTCACTGTTCAGCTCAAAAAACAGAGTAGGACTGGTACGCAATACATCAAAGTGATAGATTGTCTGATGAAGCGACTATCAAGAAACAATACCAGAGACTTGCACTCATGCTTCATCCTGACAAGATTAAGTTTCCTGGAGCAGAGGCAGCTTTCAAGCTAATTGTGGAAGCAAATATGGTTCTCTCAGACCAAGTCAAAAGGTCTTTATACGATAATAAGCACCGAGTTATATCCAGAGGTGGAGTAGCAAAGTAACCAGCTTATATGGTTAATCAAAATTCATTTTTAAGGAAAATTAACATTCAAAATAGCTTCAATGCTCAGTTAAATAATCTAATTCAACATAAATATACTCAACCAACTTCATCTGCAAATACATTTTGGACACAATGTCCCTACTGCAAAATTAGGTATCCGTATTACATTACGTGAACAATCTTCTACGTTGCCAGAAATGCTCGAAGTCTTTCACTATATAATTTAGGTTAAGGTGCCCCTTGTGGACCCAAATGGAGTCAGCCTAGAGGTCAGGATGTGCCCCTTAAATCTAATCTCAACCAGCCTCTAGAGAAAAAAGAGCTTCCTAACAACAGATCTTTAAAAATGACTGTAGGCAGTGCTAGGGTTCCACCCTTCAAACAGGATACTGAGCAGGTCAAAGTTGAAGAAAAACAGATTATCATCCAGAAAATTGCAGAGGAAAGACTGCTCCAGTGTCTGAGGATATAAGGACCAAAAAGAAAGATGAAAAACAAGAAAAATTAAAGAGAGGTATGAGAGAAGGAGCTTCAAGGCCGAAGGTTGATAGCAAAGGCAGGAAAAGGAGTCAGAAGCAGACAGTTGAATCAAACGAAAGCGATGATACCTCAACCAGTGAGAGACACAGGATGTTGATGATGATGGAAATAATCTACTTGCTGTAAAAGGAAATAGAGTTGATAGATATGGCACTAGGAGATCATGTCAACATAGGCAACATATTTCATACAGTGAAGGTGTATGTAATGATGGGAATAAATTGGCAAGCCCTCTGAAGAAGGCACAGCCTAAATCGTCACTTGTACATGGCAAAACTCAATAGAAAGAATGAAGCTGTTGGTGGTGATGATTAACATCGAGCCGATGTAACTATGTCATGCAGTAATTTAGTGGAAAGGTCAAATCAAAATAGAGCAGGACCTCATGAAGGTGACATGCAAAACAACAATTCCAATATTTGAGACACTTAAGGAACATGCTTCTAGACCGCCTCAGGAGGCACAAAAAAGAGTTGAACTTATTATGGATTCTGATTCTAATTCAGATACAGTTCCTAAAAGGAATATTCTGGAGGTGTATGATTATCCAAACCCTAACTTTAGTGGTTTTGACAAGGTTAAAGCGCAAAATTACTTTGCGATTGATCAGGTATGGGGTTGCTATGATACAGCTGATGGTATGCCAAGATTCTATGCCGACATTAGAAAGGTATACAGTCCTAAATTTAACATGATTTTCAGTTGTCTTGAGGCTTTCTCAGAAGATCAAGGGGCCAGATTTTTGGTTAAGGCAAAGTTGCCCAATCTTTTTGAAATCTCTAGCGATCTAGATGATATGATTTCACAAATTAAAATAGAACAGCCATCACTTGAACCTCACTATTCAGAAGAAATTTATAAGATTTGAATCTTAATAATATACAAGAAAGGTTATAAAGTTGCCAACCAATGATTAAAGCTTACAGTTGAGCGCAACCTACCAAGTGGCTAGAGCTATACAATATCTACCCTGTCCGAGATAGTAATCTTGATCTCTTTGTTTTACTTTGAATTTGAGCTTAAACTAACTTCCAAAATTATATGTACTGCTATTGTTTTCTCAAAGGAGATGAAAAAGCTATAAGAAAGTCACCTAAAAGCAGTTCAATGTTGACTGCATTGACTTCCACTATCAGCACCGAATTGATACATGTGTTCTTATTTAAGTCACGGTAAATTCTCTTTTTCCCATTTACCACTCTTTAAAGTTACTGGTTTACTTATTCTTGAAAATGATGTAATCTTTGATCCTACTCAGAGGACTACTGCTAAGGAAGTAGTGTTACTAAAATCAAATGAAAAACTTACCGTATAGTAGTAATCTAATGTCACCTCGGGACGGTACCCTAGACGTAACTGGCACTCGGAGACTATTGCTAATCCCCAAGCAGACCACCTAGTCTCATTGCCTTCATTCGGTCAATTCAATAGCAGAATAAAATAGAGTAATAGTACTAATAATCTATCTGTGGGCTCAAACTATCCACTTAATCTATCTTGAATGAAATATAATAATAGAAGATAGGCTCAATATAAAGAAAGCGAAGGGAAACACCCCCTCAATATCTACCATCAATATCTATGTCTATGAAGCTTCTATACTACTGTCTGAGACGGTACATGATAGGCCATGGCTACCAAAATCAAGTGAAAAGGCTATCAAGCAAAAGAAAAATAACCATCCTCTGAATGCAGGGGAGGACTCACCACTATCAGGAATCCAGAAGCTCTGAACCTCAATAATTGTGCTGCTGAAGTCCTCTGTCTATAGAATTTGCATCATTAAACCATGCAGCGCCAAAGGGACGTTAGTACGTGGAATATATTGTATGTAAAATGGGCTACAGTAAATGGAACAATGTAACAATCGCTTATCAATCACTCATCCTCACCTTAGAGTAAAGGATAGGACTCTGTCACCTCACTATCTATGAAGACATCAAACAATCACATCGCGTCAGAGTTCTATCATCATGAAACCTCTTTGAGAGTTTCTTGGACCTACAGCCATCACCTATGAGCCAAGGATGGTACAATGAAGCAATGTTATTATGGCATCCAACCAGTACCTTGCCATGGTGATAGGGCGTACATCAAGGGTCTATAATAACAACAAGTCCTCTTTTGGGACTAACGAAACATTCGTTCTCACAGTCCAATCCTCTGCTACTCTGGCCATGTAGTTAATGAGTGCAAGTGGGACTCACTCTTACTCATTTTCGGTGCTCAATACTTCTCCCAGGACTCAATACACTCATAAGTCTTTCAGTTCATCAAGAATTTCCATCACTCAGCCCTTACGGGCAAGAACACTCATCTTATCTCATCATCTATCAACTCAAAGAGCAGGACTATCCTTTCAAGTTAAGAATCAATCTTCATTTAACTCCACTAACACTATTTCCAGCTAATTCAGTTATCAATACACTCACCTCATGACTCAGACTCAATCAAGCATCACATTCAGACAACCGAGGCTCTAGTCATTCCCCCTAAGTTCATTATCCAAGTCTTTAACAGAGAATTTACAAGGATCAGTTCATAAGAACATAAATATTGCATGTATATAGTAATTTTAAACATGATGATCAACAATTTAAGATATGAGATATAATCTAAAGATAATATTCAAGAAATTCTCAAGAAATCATTATTCAAGACTCTACCATATCACAACTTAACTTTATAATGAGGAACATGGAAGAACAATTCCATGTTTTTGGGTATCCTTTACATACCTGGGATGAAGAATCTTCATGTTTCTTTCAAGAATTAGGGATTTCTCTGGAAACCCTTACGCTCTCTCTTCTTCTTCTCTCTCAGAACTTATGTAAACAGAGTTAGAAAAATATGGGTTTGAAACCCTTTTGTATGAAATATGCTTTAAAGTATGTTTTGGGGGTATTAAAATATATTAGGAAGGACATAATTGCCCTTCCCAAAATAAAAGAAAAAAATAAAATTTCTGGGACACAGGTGCGTGTCGTGGAGGGGAGAGCGCACCAGTGTTTTTGGTGAATTTTTAGGAAAACAGATTCCCGTCGAAAAATCAAAGTTTTTCTTACAAACTCCCCTGGTGCGTCGCGGAGGGGGCACGGAGAAGCTACTGTTTTTGCACTTCAAGTGCAATTTCTAATTCGACCCGGTTTGTTTTAAATCGGGTCGTGACCATTTTCTGATTTGATTTTCTACGCTGATTGCAAATCCAATCTCAGATTTTCCATCAGAGCTTTGAAAGACATGTTGTGCACACAATGTACTTTAGGGGCGTTTTGATAATTTTACAGGGTGTTACATCTAATATCTACAACTTCTCCCAACTTTAATATGAACTTATGGCTTGTATTGAGTACATGTTTTACTAAATATTTCAATGCAACACTTCAAAATTGATCAATCTAGTAGTTGTTTGGCACAACCTTTATATTGCTTAGGCTAAAATCATTGCCCTTATGGTCCAAATCAGCAACACACCTCCCATATTTCTATTTTAAGAAAAAAAAAAGGATCACTAAACAGGGACTGCAAATAGAATACAGTGTGATGAGTTTAATAGTGAGTTAGGGACGGAAAGATGGCCAATTCCAGAAGCATCAAGTATAACTTCTCCTAATTCCAGGGGCAGGATGATGGGCAATTCCAGGGCCTGAATGATGGCCAAGAAAGGACCACCAAGAATAGGGACTGCAGGTATGCGTGTGTGTGTATATATATATATATATATATATATATTTCACCTTTATATCGCTTACGATAAAATCATTGCCCTTATGGTCCAAATCAGCAGCACACCTCCCATCTTTCTACTTTAAGAAAAAAAAAGGATCACTAAAGAGGGACTGCAAATAGAATATATAGTGATGAGTTTAATAGTGCGTTAGGGATTGAATGATGGCCAATTCCAAAAGCATTAAGTATAACTTTTCATAATTCTAGGGGCTGGATGATGGCCAATTCCAAGGCCTGAATGATGGCCAAGAAAGTATCACCAAGAAGAGGGACTGCACGTATGTGGGTGTGTGTATATATATAACTTATTCTAATTTTTTGCTCTGGAATGAATTGAATGATGGCCAATTCCAGGAGCAGCAAGTCAAACTTATCCTAATTTCAAAGAGGATACACAATAAAAATGAATCTTCAGGCTCAACATAATTAATGGTATACAATTCATAGAATCGACTATAGCTTATGAAACTTATGGACTACACACTGTATACAGTCACAAAATTGACTCAACTATTAGAAAGCTAAACATAATGACCTTTTTACTATTTGTACATACAAAAATAGACTAGTTTATGAAACTTTTAACTTATTTAACGTTAGAAATGAGGAAGAAAAAGAAGAGTAACTTTACAGAAACAAGAAGAATAGAGTCATCCAAAGAAACAACTTGATTAGAAGAGCAAACAAACCTCTTCTAGAATTTGGTTTCACAGAAAATCTGAGCAGCAACTTTACACAAGAACTAGTCGACCTCCTGATCAGCAGTAACATTCCACAAGGAAGAGATCACCTTTTTCGACCTTCTAAGCAACAACTTTACATAAGAAAATAGTCACCTTCTTCGACCTTAGGGCAAAGTAGGATGAAACTTCACTGGCAACGACTGTTGCGACCGCAAATCCTTGGATACAAAGTTCGACCAGCAACTTAAGTTTTTCCTTTTTTGGTTATCCTAAGGCTGTGTATAGAGTCCATCTTTTGTGAAAATTTTTATTAAAGCGGGACTTTATTTTCCAGAGTGTAAAAATTTTGTCGCCTAAATTAAATTTTGGTGAAAAGTAAAGGTCAATTTTTTATATACTTTGTTTTGGTGAAAAATAAAAGTCCTCTTTTACAATTTAAGACCAGTTAATAAATTTTTTAGAGACCAGAATTATATCTTCATAATAAAATATATTAATAAGGACCAGAATATAATCATGTTCCCATATATATGTGTTTAGAGACAAGATTATTAGCTCGTCCCTAAATGTTGGTCTTAAATAAGAGTTTTTCCTATAGCGCCTCATGTATAACATACTAATATGCATTACCTAATGTCTACATGAAGGGCTCATGAACCATGTCATATGCCTCGCCCTCATGTACGACTTATTACCATGTACTATCCACTACCTACTAGAAGGGGTCATGACTCATGTTATGATCCTCACCGTCTAGTAAAAAGGTATTTGGATGAGCTATTCAAGTCACTTTATTGTATGGAGTAAGTTCTGCAAGTATGAGTATTCTCAAGCATATCATTTTTACACATAAGCAGTGATTATACATGTCATATTGAGCTCACGTCTATCATTTATGATTATGCATCTTGATTATTATGCTTATGATTCTTGTTGAATTTCACCCCGCGTACTTAGTACATTCAAAGTACTAGCACATACTCTATGCCTACAAGATATCACCACGTAGGAATCGGAGCTCCTATTGATCCTCCTCTTCCACTTGGCTAGTCAGATCGTTGAAGTTAGCTTTTGGTGAGTCCTCATATTTGGGGACAATATTTCCTCATATTTGGGGACAATATCTATTTTCTTTCATGCCTATGTTAATACTTGATCTATTTTTTTGGGTACTTATCTATGAGAGTGAGCTCGGGAGATGTCTTGGCCCCCGCCCCATCTACTAGTAGAGGTGTCATTGGATATTATGATGGTTTGTATTTATGAGCTTGACTCCTATGAAGCTTATGCTATTATGAAACACTCCCTTTTTCCCGCTTCCCTTATGTTCTGTTATTACATGTTCGTTATCTTATTTTGCTTCCGCAACGAAGGATGTGCATGTGATATAATAATTAAGAGGCTCGTTTGGGGTTCCTTCTGGTTCCCCATTCGCCGTATCACGTCTAGGCCCTATGCTTGAGTTGTGACAATGATAAATAAATATATACAGATACTTTTCAGATATTGATTTCACAACTTTTATTATGCATACAGTAAGTAATCATAAGAAAAATAAATCTATATTCATTAGAAACTTACTTTTTTATTTCATTGATAATCATTTATTTAAATTTATGGTTTAATAATGTTGACATTATGTTTAAAATAGCATATCATATGGTTTCATATTGACGTGCAATGCATGTGCATCAAAATTAGTTTGTATAACACGTGTGTACCTATATGTATACTCTTTCGTTTAAAAATGAATGACTTTATCTCCTTTTTAGTCCGTCTAAAAAACAATGATCCCTTTTCTTTTTCGGCAAAATTGTAATTTAATTTTTCACGTGGCATATTTAAGGCCACAAGATTAAATGATATTTTTGTACATTACTTTATTTAGGACCACAAGATTGAATTTTATTATTGTCTTACATTTCGTGCTAGATCAAATCAAACCAGTAGAAGCAAAGTTTGAAAAAACTGTATGCACTAGAGAAACATAGGGAAAAAGAAAAAACAAGAAATATTAGTTCTAATTTCTTATTATCTAAACATTGGAAAAAAAATTTACCCTATAGGTTTACATAAAACAAGCTCTTCTCTTTAACTTTCTTTATCTCTATCACAAACTTCAAGTAGTTCTTCTATTACTGATTCTTCTTCAATCACTCCATTGGATCATAAAATCTCTTAAGCACTCCGATTAATCGCGTCAACGAAGGAGAAGAGGGAGGGCAATTTGACCATTTCCAATAAACATGTGGCTTGAATTGGTAGTCAAACTCGTAACCCTAGTCCAAACCCTAGTAATGAAGAAGAACTCATAAGGAGATGCAATTGGATAACTAGTACTAGTGGTTAGTTTCATAAGTAGCATTAATCTTTATTTTTTTACTTTTTTAAAAAATATTTTATTTCAAGATTTTCATTTTATATATGATGATGTTTGATAGAAAATAGAACTTAAATATGTTATTTTGACTTTATTATATACTAGGAGTTTAAATTATGCACTCTAATAGTTATAAGATTCTTCCATCATTATGTTAAATTGGCCTACAATAACAAGATCATTAGTGAAAACCGAAGTTTCATACCTTAAATATGAGGACATTGAAATGGAAAAAATATCTTATTGTTTGTAACTTAGGAGTAAGGTCACTACAACATATTCTACTTTAAGTCCCCAAAATTTTAATTTAATTATTTATCTAGTCATTCATAAGTACATATGTTTATAGTTAGCCAATCAATCTATGATAGATTATCTATCTTTGATCTTTATTTTTCTAGCATCTCCAAAAGGAAAATATTGGCAAGTTTGAATAGTTTTTAAACATTTTCTTAGTCACAATAATTTTAGATTTTCTTTTCAAATGTATAAGATACATCTAACCATTGCTTCAACATTCAGTTTAATTTTATTTAAGAAATCAATATTGAATTTTGTGGTATCAAATAAAAGATATGTGTAGTAATTTAAATTTTATGGTCTAGGATTTGTGATATTGAATGTTTGAATTGAAAAACTTACTAAATATAAAAAGAGACAACTCTATTGAACAAACCAAAAAAAGAAGTAAGACACCTAAATTGGAATGAATAAAGTATTGTATATCACATTTCTTAGGTCAAACTTACTTCTTGCAAAAAGATGCAATAGCTTGTAGATACAAAAAAAACTATATTTAGTGCAATTTTATAGGTGGGGTATGATGAGGACAGAGTATACATAAATCTTATTCTTTCTAGAGCTAGAGAGGTGGTATTTAATTACCCTTAACTCAAAGAAGAAGAAGAAAAGAAATCATAGCATAATACTATAAAGAGAATGACAAAGCATACTGAAAATAAACATAACTATAATAGAATAATATGATAACCGAAGTGCAATAAAATAACAAGCATAGAAGAACAAGAAACTATCTAAGTCATACTGCGACTAATAGCATGAAAAAATAAGTGAGACAAGTTTCTATGTGCTACCTACTCACTTTTCACCTTAATCTGTGTCGTTCACGAACTCCTATGTAAAGTCATGTCCTCAACAAGCTGAAACTACATCATCTCATGTCTAATCATCTCTTCATAATAATTTTGGCCTATCTCTGCCTCTCCTCAGACCATCTATTGCCAACTTCTCATGTTTCCTCACTGGAAAATTCGTGCATCTCCTCTTTATATACCCAACCATCTCAGTCTTGCTTTCCGCATCTCCTTCATCAAGGCCTATCTCACTTTGTCTTAAATATCTTCATTTCTAACTTTATTACTCCTACTATGGACACACATGCATTCAACGCAATATCCTCATCTCCTCAACTTTCATCTTCTAAATGTGATATTTCTTTACAGATCAATACTCTGCCCAAGAATGGTTTTAAGGAAACGATCTCAAATGTGCTATATGTTCCTTCTTTGAAAAGCAATCTAAGTGTTGGTCAGTTGCAAGAAAAAGATATGTTATAACTATTTAGAAAGGTGCATGTGAGATTTGTAGTGACACTAGAGAAGATATTGCTATTGTGAAAATGAGTTCAAACAGGTTGTTCCCGTCGAACATAAAGAGTATTCAACATTGTCTGAAAGCAAAAGTAAAAGATCCGTCATGGT
The DNA here is from genome assembly GCA_026153255.1 of Solanum medicagineum. Lineage (NCBI taxonomy): Eukaryota > Viridiplantae > Streptophyta > Magnoliopsida > Solanales > Solanaceae > Solanum > Solanum medicagineum. The sequence continues at coordinate 788 of JAPFFP010101311.1, read as the reverse complement.
TATAAAATTTTACATGTGATCACTTGGGTTTTGGCGGATTAAAAGTTCTCCAACAAAAAAATATGGTGATAGGTCATCCTGAAATTACAATTCCATCTCAAGTTTGTGAGGAATATGCTGTTGGCAAACAACATCGTTCTCAATTTCCAAAAGGAAAATCATGGAGAGCCAATGATGTTTTAGAGATGATACATTCAGACATTTGTGGCCCAATTAAACTGTCTTCTAATGGAGGAAAATAATAGTTTATTACGTTTACTGATGATTTTTCCCAGAAAACTTGGGTTTATTTTTTGCGTGAAAAATCTGAGGCTTTTAAAGCATCTAAAAGCTTCAAGGTTCATGTTGAAAATGAGACAGGAAAGAAAATCAAGACTCTTCGGATGGATCGTGGTGGCGAGTATTGCTCTAAAGTTTTTGATGATTTTTGTGAATCTTGTGGCATTTAGTAAAGAGCTTACAACAGCTTATAGAACCATCCTCAATATGGTTCGGACTTTTCTGGCAAAAGGAAGAGTAAAAAAAGAGTTTTTGGTCAGAAGCGATAGCTTGGAGCATTCATATCTTGAACAGAAGCCCTACATTTGTTGTTAAGAACATGACTCTAGAGGAGGTGTGGAGTGGAAGAAGGCCCACTGTAGATTACTTTCTAATTTTCTGGTGCATTGCATATGCACATGTTCCAAATGAGAAAAGGAAGAAGCTCGATGATGTCACGACCCCACCGAGGGCCGTGACCTGTGCCCGTTAGGGACACTTACTCATGCATAACATAAACATCCTAGTCA
>JAPFFP010101281.1:0-19687 GCA_026153255.1 Solanum medicagineum | reverse complement strand
CACGTTAAAGATAGAAACCACGCACAATATGGATAGAATGAGCATAGTTATAGGTTGGTTCTCCCGAGCCTTATCGGTAACGGGTGCCGGTCCGTCCTACGGGAATTTGGGGCGTGACATTCATTTTCTTCAATTTCACCTTAAATTTGTCTTGATTACATGAATCATTCTATCTGTCCTAAATTTCTCTATTGAGTTTGATCAAAGCACCCAAAATCGATTGATCAACTAATACAGATACTCTACCATCCTCTACCCCACCAATGTTGAGTCAATATGGATATCGCACTGAAAGTGAAGAATTTGAGTAACTTAGTATAAAGAACAAAAGGTCAAGCTAAAGGTAATTACTACTCCATTATTTTTCAAGATTGAGTTATTTAAAGATATAAAAAAAAAAAAGCACTACATATTTTTTTACAATAAATATGTTTTAATTGCAAATTATTTCAAAGATTCCAACCATTAAAATTTGGCAAGTTCAAGTTCATAATTGAAAGGGTAAGACACCATGACCAATGTTAACTAAAGACAACTAGACTTAACTACATTTGTCTATATTCTTAACTAAATACATACTCCCTCTGTCCCATACTAACTGAATTTATGAGGTAATACACATATATTAAGAAAAGCATTCAAAGACAAAATTTACACTATACTTTTCACTATTGTCCTTTGTGAAATTATAAATGTGTAGTTTAATTTATCTCCTACAAAATATAAAACTCCAATAAATGAAAGGGCAAATATGGAAAAAATTTCAAAACATTGTTTTTGAACTTTGAACAATTCAACTATTTTGAACATTGAAAAAAGTGTTAAAAGTTCAATTGATATGAGACGGAGGGAGTATCATATTAAAAAAATTCACGAAGAAGTGTGCTAACAAGTATTTTGATTCTATTATTTACTCAGCTATATTTTCTAAAAAATAAGTGATTTTTTTTATATTTTTATATTCGATATATCAATAAAAAATATTAATTTATTTGTATATAATCTAGACGAATACGATGAGTGATGAGAGTAGGGGTAGGGGTGTGTATCCGTCAGTTCGGTTCGGTTTGGTCTTATGAATTATCAATTCGGTTTATCGATTTTTAATTTTTAAATATACTAAACGAATAACAAACCGAAATGATATTTTTTTATTTACAAAATTTTCATCTTTAATGGTTCAGTTTTGGTTTATCCAATAAGAAAATGCCCATTAAATAAATATATGACTTCTCTATCAATTTAACGCAATACAATGAGACAATGCGATACATTTAAACAAACAAATAAATTATAAATGACAAAATAATTTTCAAAATTAGAATGAGACAAATAAGGAATTGTAAAAATGAAGTATATATCTATTTGTCTAGTTTTATAATACTCACCTAATTTAATAAATAGACTTCATAAATACATAATACCCATCCTCAAATGGACATTGTATGACGACAACTAAATTAAAAGGAAGTGAACAAAATATATGTTGAGCAAATGAATGAATTATGAGTATCAATATGATGTCAAGTGATATTAAACTATTAATATTCAATATTTATGGAGGGTAGGAGTGAACGAAACCAAACTGCCAAAATCGAATCAACCCAAGGAAAAAGTTCGACTAGTGATTTGGTATTGAAAAAACAAAACCAGACTATATCTAGGATGGTTTGTTTTTACTTTAAAAAATCAAACCGTGTAAGGTCTCATGCTTCGAGAGATAAGATCAAAGCTCAAAAATAGATCTCATAGATTTTTTGGCCCAGGGTGCGCACCAAGACACCCCTCACGAACTATGGCTCAAACCACCATCCGTGAAGGGGCTTGTGGAAGGGCCCCTTTGTTTGGAAGGCTGCCTTGTGAGGGTGCACACCATGAGATCCTATACAAGTTGTGGTTCTCACCATGCCTCGTTGAGTGGTCCGTGGTGGAAATACCTCCCACGTGACTCAAAATGTCCCTATAACGTAATTCTTGAATATCTTAAAATTCATGCGTAATTTCACAAATTTGATTTTGTATTTTTTTTCAGAAGATAAAATTATGTGGGAAAAGGGTGGTCTTCGATTTTTAGGTCATCCGCATCGAAAAATAATTTTTCAGGTGATTTGGGCCTAAAAATGGCTTAAACTCATTTTTAGGCTAAAATAGGAAAGGTTTGAACTTCACACAAAAATGATCGGTGCAGAACCCAGTCCGCGTCATGCCTTTGGTTCGTCGTAGCATAAATTTTTTTGAACTTTTTCTGTTTCATGTGAGGGCAACTAAGTCATAACCAAACACCCCTATTAATGGATTTCGCTATTGTTCCACCATTTTCAGCCATAAATCACTCAAGAACTCTCTTAAAATCCTCTCAAATTCTTCTCAAATCCTCATCTAATCCCAAGATTTTCAAGAGCTTTCATTGGAATTCAAGAAATCAAGTGAATCATTTAAGTATCAACAAGTTTCCTTCATCTATTACAAGGATTTAAGTTCTGTGGGTCTTCATCCATGGGTTCTTCCTCTGTGGAGTCCAACTTTCTATTTTTTTATGAAAATTTTATGATTTCAAGGTCTAAAACTTTATGGGTAGTTCCTATTATGCATTATGAATATGATTTAAGTTTGATTCTATCAAGAGTTCATTTGATTATACATGAATATCTATTCAAGGTTATTCTACGAATTGATTTATCACTATGGAAATTATGCATGCTATGATTTCTTGTAAAAGCTATGAAAGATTATGAATTTTTGAAATGAATTTCATGATACCCAAATTGGAGTTTTGCTAATATGTTGGTGGGTTGATTTAAATTGTTCTCAAATGACTGTGTTTTACTCATTCATGTCCTATGCGAATATGTTTCATAATTTTAAGCTTATGTACGTATACCCACCATGTTTTGACGAAAGTTATGAGCCAAGATTCTTAATTTGAATGTTTTAAATATTGAAGGGCTAATAAACATGGTATGAGTTCATAAGAACATTGTGAAAGTTATGAATGATATGAAGTCCTTTCTTTAATTTTATGAAACTTTGATTTTGATGAGCTACTCTATGATGATATTAAGCTATTATGAGATTATGCATATTATGACTATATTTATGATTTGAGTATTCTGTGGGATTGTTGATCTAGCACTGAGAGGACCTTGGTAAATAACTATTGTCCCTTAACTACGTTGCCTCCATAGGTTTGTTATTTACTTATTGCATGATTAACTAAAAAGGGTGGAGTTCTCGTTAGGTACATGCTAATTAATATCTAAAAAGGGTGGTGTTCCCATAAGGTTTCTATCATATATTAATCGAAAAGGGTGATGTTCTCGTAAGGCTCTTATCTTATATAAACCAAAAGGGTGGAGTTTCCATAAGGTGTTTGCGAGGCACTTTTAGAAATGGAAAGGTTCTCGTAAGGTGAGTGTTTGGTTTACCTTGGAAAAGTAAACAACTCTTTTATTCGGTGTGGAGTGAACGTCGATATACCAAGTAGTAACTCGCTTGGTTTTATTTGTCGATTATGGTCCTTTCCCATCTATGTACGATATTTTATATGATTTGACTATCCTCTAAGTGTGTTTTAACTAAGGCATTGATCATTCATGTGATATTAAGCTTATATCCTTTGAATATGATTATGCATTTTGTCATGGATTATGAATTCTTATTGCATTGCATCCTACATACTTAGTATATTTCAAATACTAACACATATTTTTAACCAACATGATTTAACCATGTAGGAACTAGATTTCTTATTCATCCTCCACGCGGCTAGTCGATTTGGTTAAAGATTTGCTATTGGTGAGTCCTCTACTTCAGGGAAAACGACCACTTTCTTTCATGCTATGTTAAAGGCGTATTTATGTTTGGATACTTACTTTTGAGGGTGAGCTTGAGAGATGTCTTTGCCACCATTCCACACATGTTACAGGTGTTATTGGATATAGATTAATATTATGAGCTTGACTCCTATTATGCTTATGTAATTATGGAAGACTTCCTTTAGTCCCTATCCCTTTATGTGTTGATTGAACGTGATGGATGTCCTAAGCCTCTACTGTCCCCATAGTGTGAGTCATACTTACTCTCCCCTTAGTCTTTTCTTACCATGTAATGGTGGAAAGTACTATTCCCTTAAACATCCTCATATATAGAGTCCAATATCTTGCTCCCCTTAGACTTAATTGCTTGTTGTTTATCTATGCTTTCATAATCAAGGATGTGCTACTCATGCTTAAAGGTTTGTTTGGGGTCCCTTCGAGTTCACCATTTACAGTATCACATCTAGGCCCTAGGCTTGGGTCATGACAACCTTCATATCAGAGCACTACGTTTGTGAATAGTCCTTGAAATCCAACACACCACGTCGAGTAGAGTCTTGTTCACGGTTGTAAAGTGCGCCACAACTATGGATAGGGAGCTATGAGACATTATAGAAAATTATTCACTTCTTCATAATATATGTTGTGCTTTAGGACTCACTTTAAGGTTTTCTTTCTCTAATTGATGGTTTTTGCACTTCTACATCATGCCACCAAGAAGAGTGGCAGAGCTCCTATACTCGAAGGTGATCCGGCCACTCCGGCTCCTCAAGATCCCCAAGAAGAAGTTGGGGTCGCTTATGCAGAATATTTGAATGTTATTTCTTTGTTCGCCGAAGCAGTGACCAACCAAATGAACCAAGGAACCTAAGCTCCTCATGCTCCTACTCCAGCCTCAAGAATGAGGAGGGAGTGTACAAGGATGAACCCTTCGGAGTTTTATGGCGCCAAAATGAAAGAGGACCCCCAAGAATTTATTGATGAGATGTACAAAGTGCTTGCTATTATGGCGGTGAGTTCGAAAGATAAAGTGGAACTTGTGGCCTATCATCTCAAGGGTTTTCTCTAATTTGGTTTGCTCAATGGAAAGTGGAAAGGGAGAATAATGATTCTATCATCTGGGAAGAATTCAAAGCCACCTTCCTCAATCACTTCTTTCCTATTAAATTAAAAGAGGAAAAGATGGCAGAGTTCATGAATCTCAAAAAAGGCTCAATGAGTAAGAGGGAGTATTTCTTCAAGTTCAACAAGCTCTCAAAATATATTCCTCACTTGGTTGCCAACTCTATGGCTCACACCACTATGCTTGTTGGTGATATAGACTTGTCTAAGCTCAGGATTTATGTTGAGAAACTTGAGGGAGAAAAGGTTAAATATAGGGGGAGTGGGGAGTCCAAGAGGGATCAGTATGATGATAGATTTCAAGGTGCTAAAGGTGGTCATTTTCAATAAGGCCATAAATTCAACGCTAAAGGTCCTCTAATCCTCAAAATCAAAGGTTTGCCACTGATAAGGTGCCCAAACCTAAATCTCATGGTGGTATTGGTGGAAAAATAATCCCAAAGTGTGGAAGTTATTGTAATAATCATGGCAGTAGATGCTATAGAGATGTGGCTTCTTGCTTCGGGTGTAGCAAAATGGGCTACAAGGTTGTGGATTGTCAAAATGTTCAAAACAAATAGAGATGGTTGTCCTCAAGGAGAAGGTGTTCATGGTGATCAAAGTGCACAAGGTGGTCAACAAGTGGATGCTACACGTCAGAATCGATTTTATGCTCTCCAAGGGAAGTAAGGGGTAGATGAGGTGCCTAATATTGTTATTGATTTGTTAAAGACTTATGATTATGACATGTATGCTTTATTGGATTTGGGTGTCACTCTATCTCTCATTACTCCATTTGTTGCTAATAGACTTCATGTATGTCCTAAATTTTTATGTGAACCCTTTGAGATGTCTACCCCTGTAGGTGAGTCCGTTGTTGCTAGAAGATTCTATAGGGGTTATCTTGTGTCTACATTACGTAAAGTCTTACCTTGTGATTGTGTTGAGCTTGACATGGTAGATTTTGAGATCATTTTGAAGATGGATTAGTTACATACATATCATGCTTCTATTGATTATAGAACTCGTAAGGTTAAGTTCTAATTTCCAAATGAACCAGTTCTTGATTTGAAAGGTCATGATTTGGTGGTTAAGGGTAGGTTCATCTCTTGTCTTAAGGCCCAAAAATTAATTTCTAAGGGTTTTATTTATCATCTTTGTATGGGTTAAAGATGTTGAGTCTACAGTCTCTCCTATTGAATTTAGTCTTAGTAGTCCATGAGTTTCTCATTGTCTTTCCCAATGAGCTTCCTGGTATCCCTCCAAAAAGGAAATTAGATTTTGGTATAGACCTCCTCCTCGATACTCAACCTGTTTCTATTCCCCCTTATCTAGTGGCCTCGGTAGGGTTTTAAGAGTTAAAAGATCAATTGAAAGATTTATTAGATAAGGGATCCATTAGGCCTAGTAAATTACCTTGGGGTGCAACAATGTTATATGTAAGGAAGAAGGATGACTCATTTAGAATGTGCATAGACTAATGGCAACACAACAAATTCACCATAAAGAACAAGTATCATCCATCAAGGATAGTTGACTTACTTGACCAATTGCAAAGGGTTAGTCATTTCTCTAAGATTGATCTCTGGTCTGGATATCATCAAATGAGGGTAAGAGAGGGTGATAATACTTAAATGGCTTTTCGGACTAGATATAAGTATGTTGAATTTATGGTGTTTTTATTTGGCCTAACTAATATTCTATGGATCTTATGAATAGGGTCTTACCCTACCTTGTTATGTTTGTTGTGGTATTCATTAATAATGTTTCGATATACTCCCAGAGTGAGGAAGAGCATGTGAAACATTTGAGGGTAGTGTTGGAAAATTTTTGGGATGAGAAGTTGTTTGCTGAGTTTGATAAATGTGATTTTTGGTTTAAAAAAGTGGCATTTCTAGGGCATGTGCTGTCGGGTGAAGGGCTTAGGATCCCAAAAAGATGGAAGTGGCGAGAAATTGGCCTAGGCCCTTGATTCCAATGAATATTAAAAGTTTTTTGGGCTTGGCGGTGTACTACTAGAGATTTGTGAATGGTTTCTCCTTTATTGCTTCTCCTTTGACAAAATTGATATAAAAGAAGGCAAAGTTTATTTGGAGTGATGAATGTGAAAATAGTTTCCAAACTCTAAAAGACAAGATTACATCCGCTCCTATTTTGGTTATATCGAAAGGGTTAGACGGGCTTGTTGTGTATAATGATGCTTAAAGAATTGGTTTGGGTTGTGTGGTGATTCAAAGTGACAAATTCATAGCATATGCTTTTGGAAAATAAAAGTGCACAAGCGTAATTGTCTTACCTATGATCTTGAGCTAGCAGCCATAGTATTTGCTTTGAAAATATGACATCATTATTTGTATGGGGTTCATGTAGATATTATCACCAACCATAAAAGTCTCCAATATGTGTTCACACGAAGGGATCATAACTTGAGGCAAAAAAGGTGGATGGAACTTCTTAAAGAATGTGAAATTAGTGTGCATTATCACTGGGGAAGGCTAACGTCATGGCCAATGCTCTAAGTAGAGTGTACGTGGAGAATATGACTCATATTGATGATGGTAAGAAGGAATTGGCAAGATAAGTTCACCGGTTGGCTAGATTGGGGGTTAGATTGAATAAAGCCGAAAATGGAGGTGCAGTGGTTATAAATGGTTACAACTCTTCTTTGATTAAAGAGGTCAAATCCAAACAAGAACTTAACTCTACTATATTAGAGTTGAAAGCTTTGATGAAGGATGGTGAGGGGGAGGTTTTTCTCCCAAAGGGGAGATAGTGTTCTTAGATATAAAGGTAGGTTCTTTGTGCCAAATGTTGATGGATTAGAGGACTTGATTTTGAAAGAGGCACATAATTCATCATATTCTATTCACCCTAGTTTAACAAAGATGTATAGGGATTTGAGGGAAGTGTACTAGTAGGGTGGTATGAAAAGAGATATTGCCAATTTTGTAGCTGATTGTCACAATTACCAACAAGTCAAAGCCAAAAATCAAAGGCCGAGTGGCCTAGCCCAAGATATTGTGATTCCTACTTGGAAGTGGCCAGAGATTAAAATGGATTTTTTGATTGGCTTACCTAAGACTAAAAAGGCATTTTGATTCTATTTGGATTGTTTTTTATAGAATAACAAAGTCGGCTCACTTCCTACCAGTTAAAATGACATATGGTGCCGAAGATTATCCCAAGGTATATATCTATGAGTTGGTTAGATTTCATGAGGTACCATTTTCTATTATTTTAGATCATGGTGCTCAATTTACTTTACACTTTTGGGGGGTCCTTCCAAAGAGGCCTTGATACTAAAGGCAAACTTAGCATGGCCTTTCACCTACAAACTTATGGTCAAGCCAAAAGGACCATTCAATCTCTCGAGGATATGCTTAGAGCTTGTGTTTTGGAATTTAAAGGTAGTTAGGATGAGCATCTTCCACTTATTGAGTTTGCTTAAACAATAGTTATCGCTCTAGAATAAAAGTAGCTTCCTCTGAGGCTGTATATGGTAGACATTGTAGATCCCCTATTGGGTGGTTTGAAGTGGGAGAAAGGGTTTTGTTAGTTCCGGATTAGGTTATGGAAGCTTTGGAGAAGGTGACGTAGATAAGAGAAAGATTGAAGATGGCTCAAAGTAGACAAAAGTCCTACTTCGATATGAGGAGAAGGGATCTGAACTTCATTCTACTTTTGGAGGTTGGTGGTATTGAAGAGAAGTTGACATATGAGGGCGTTCTGGTGGAAATATTGAATAGACAAGTAAAGAGGTTGAAAAATAAGGATGTGGTATCCATCAAGGTCCTTTGGAGGAATCAACAAGTTTAAAGTGTCACTTGGGAAGACAAAGCAGACATGAAAAAGTGATATTCGTACCTCTTCCACTCTAATCAAGTCTAAGGTGATAAGCTAATCCCATTCATAGTTTCAAGTCATGTATTTCAGCCTTTATTTCATTTTTTTCATGCATACATGTTCATGATAAACGATATTTGATGATTTTGACGTATAAGTTTGGAATTTTCTGAAAATGATGTTTAAGTTGCTCAGATGTATTTATGTGGGAGGAAAGCTGTCAAGTCAATCTTCTTAAGTAAGTTTCCATCACATTCAGGGATGAATGTTCCCAAGGGGGAGATATTGTAACACCTCCCACGTCACTCGGAATGTCCCTATGGTGTATTTCTTGAATATCTTAAAATTCGTGCATAATTTCATAAATCCGACTTCATATTCTTTTTCAAGAGGCAAAATTGTGTAGAAAAAGGGTGGTATTTTATTTTTAATTTACCCGTATTGAAAAATAATTTTTTGGGTGATCTGGGTCTAAATCAGAAGAGTACATGACTAATCCGGATCATAGACTTATTCTCCGATCATAGAAAAATGGCCTAAACTCATTCTTAGGCCAAAGTAGGGAAAAATTGACCTTCCCACTAAAATGACCTATGCAGAACCCAGTCCCCATCAGACCTTTGGTTAACTAATGTCGTCCAAGTTACATCTCCTTTTAGAGGATAAAGCGGTCACTGTCAAGAAATAGAATCTAACCAAAGTTTGGGTCGAAGCCACAGGGAATATGTCAGCTCAAGACAAATTCACCAATATACAATTCGAGTAATTAATTGACTCAATTCCCCTAAGAGGGGGGTTTGCAATAATCAATGAGAAACTAAACTAACAAACTATAATGAGAGAAAACTCAATAATAGAGAGCAACTAGGGTATTGTGTTCCCCATGATTCCCCAACATAGTATCCCCAGATAACCTAATTTTTGTGTAGTGTATAACATGCCGGACGGTAATTTAACTTCACCAAACTCTTTGGTCAAAGGTGAGAGGCGAATTTCACTATAAGACTTGGCTTATCTCCACAGTGTGCATTACTAACCATTACCTATAAGTCCCAGTACAACCTCCCCTTGTCCTAGTTTGGTTGATTAGACAAGAACAATCAATCAAATCGTGTTAATTAATCTCTTTTCCTATTCATTACTACCTTGGTCCAGTAAGTAAAACTAGGTGATTTCTAATGTTGGCCATAATCAGAAAACATGCAAAATGAAGAGAGTTAATTAATACATGCATATACACCTTCCAAGAGTTGTGAATTATCCGATTTTACTTTGTTAGTTCTTCATGGTTCCCACAACCCTACTTATAGCTTTAGCTACTTATGCTATGTGTAAATGAAGAGATTATGAATTGAGAAGACATAATTAAACATTTACACAATCAAATTAAGAACTAGCAAATCCAAAGTCAATGAAAATAACAAGCTTGAAGATTGAATTAAAGCACAAGCATTCCCAAAGACTCTCACACAATTTTTTCTCTTAGAATATTGAGTTCTCTGAGCACTAACCTAAAACTAAGCTAAACTTTCGTGCATTGCCAAGACTTCTCAAAAATATCCTAAAAACCTATTTTTAATAATTAAAAACAAGTCCTAAAAACATTAGGAAAACTGGTAACAAACTCCACGAAATCACTTTACGACTCATAGAGGTTTCTACGGCTCGTAGTCAGGGTCTCGTAATCAGCTATTGAAATTTTGGACTTCACTTCTATGACATCTCTTTACGACTCGTAAAGTGGTTTATGACCCATAAAGGGGGGTTTTGTCTGATAACTTTCCTGTAAGTCCACTTCTCTGATCCTCAGGGCACGAAAGGTCTTCTACGACTCGTACAATGCTCCACGACTCATCTGCATGTTTGTCGAATTAACTTCAGAAACTTGGCCCCTCACTAGAATTCCTTACGAAACACCTTTATGACTCGTAGAACTCTACGACTCGTATAAGGTCCCATACAATAGCAAAAACAACAACTTCAGCAATTTTTCCCCGATTCATGGGCAACCTATAATCCTGTAAATCTAAGCACAAAAATACATAAAAACAACTAAAGTCACACTGAGCACACACAAAATCTTATGCTTTAAGTATCAAAAGTGTTGTATTTTTGCAGCACATCAACACTGTCAACTTAAAATTGCTGCTTGTCCTTAAGCGACAGACTCAATCTATATAGACAATACAGTAATACACAGACCTCAACTAAATGGCATACACACATACATCTCAAACTCAGGTACCCACACCAACTTTCAAAAAATGATCATATAGCTATTTAGTAACCAATGCAAACTAGTTTATGTGACAACACAACTACGACAAGCAAGGGATTATCAACAGTACACAATCACTGAACAAGTCAAATGCTAACAATGCAATGCAAGTGTCCTTATAGAAAGAAGTCCCATATTTGACACTCAATGACATTTTCATGTTTAACCTTGGGACTGTGCAAAATCACTCACTCTCATAAAAGACATTCAAGCATAATGACTAATACCATAGGCTTGCCCCTATACTCATGACTCAGACCTTCAACTAACTGGACTAGGATCACTCTAGGACTTTCTAGGCTTGTAACGTAGGCCCAGGGAGCTTTGGTATGACATTTTGGAAAAATAGTGACTAAAGGCCCTCCTTGAATGGTGTTTTTCTACAACTTTGCCTTACGAACTAACTATTTTTACCTTATTCTCCCTTTTTCCTCTTTCAAGCTTTTCTGGGTGCTTTCTTTTCATTTTTTTAACTTTTTGCCTTGCTTTTACACTTTATTTTGCTTTTTAGCTCACATCTAACATCATTCATTTTTCTCTTGCACCCAGTATATGATTTCCCCCCTCTTTCTCCTTATTCCTAACTTACCCCCTTATTTTTTTTCTTTACCCTTATACCAGTCATCCTCAACTTTGGTGTTTAGCCTGTGCTGAGTTGCACAATATCCATCCTCTGAACCAGGGCTACTTTTGGTAGCCACCCTCAACTTAGGCTTTTGCCTCAGCCAAGGTACACAATGTTAAAGGAAAGACCAGGGCCAATTTCAGGAATTTTCTCCAGACAAGGCTAGGTTAATTTGGTGCTTTCAAAGATTCGGTACGTGTTAGGGTCAAATATTAGAAACAAGGGATATATCAATAATTTGGTTATTTATTTTTAGGCTAAAGTATACTATTTAAGAACAAAGGCATCAGATCCTTACCTAATCCAATTAATCTACAATCTAACTTAGAGTAATAGTGCAAATTCTGAATTAGCACAAAACACATGAATTTAGCATATAAAGCTTGCACTAACATGGCACTGCATACATTATCAACAAAAGATTCATAGATCGTGCTTTTTATCTCAATATACCCTTATCAGAACAAATATTGTCAAACACTCAACATGCGTGGGTACTATCTAACTTCTTAATCAAAATTTTTGTTGGGTATCATTTTTTAAACAAAACATAAAAATGTGTCATTTGCAAGAAGTATTGGTACTATATGCTACTGTCATGACCCAAGCCTAGGGACAAGACGTGACGATGAATGGGAACCTGAAGAAACTCCAAACAAGCCTCATAGCATATCATTACACATCCTTAGTCGCGGAAGCAATTAGAATGACAATAAGAGATAAATGTAAACAAGGGGAAATTGATACTAAGGATACACTTCCATATCATAAACATCAAGAGTCAATAGACTCAAGCTCATAGTATAGATACATAACATGTCCAACAATACCTCTACTACATAGATAAGAGCGGGGTCCAAGATACAACAACCACGCTCACCTTCATAGTCAATACTTAAGTCAAAGAGAGAAAGACTTAATACATAGCAATAGAGCATAAGTAATGTCCTCGGAATGGAGGACTCACTAACAAGCTTGATAGAAGTCGTACTAGACACATGGAGGAGGAGGATAAATCGGTACACTGGTTCTTACATGGTGACATCATGTAGGAATAGAGTATGCATTAGTATATTTGAATGTACTAAGTATGTAGGATGGCGTGCAACAAGAGATATACATCATAGGAAAAATGCATAATCATAAGCTATAGATAGCATACTAACAATATGACATGTATGAATGATGCTTGAAGTGAAACCATGCTTATATAGAACACAATGCGAGTGTAAGGAGCGACCATTATAGTGCAAGCCAGTCCTACCACCCCCTTAGATAGGCGCATGACGTACCTGTTCATGAGGTTGATGGAGTACAAACCCCAAACCGAGGTTGATGGAGTACAAACCCTCCACCAAGGTTGACAAAGTATAAACCTCCCCATCAAGGTTGATGGGTACCAACCCCTAACAAGGTTCCCGGGCCTACCACCCACCGAGCTAGGCGACCAAGGTACCAACCCCTCGATAGGTTACCTGGGCCTACAACCCCCCAAGCTAGGCTTGGTCATCCCCAACTCTATAGAGATAATATCATATATATATACACACACACACACACACACACATACACACACATACAGACACACTCCTTTCATCATCATATACATACATTAGTTCTCATAATCATTTCATCATCATTCCATCATCGTTTCATAATCATATAGTCATTCAACTCATAAGACATACATTGGACCTTTAATTCCTCAAGAATCCATAACTGGACATTTTATCAAACACTAATAGGGTGTTAATGCTAGTGTAAAACCATGCAATTCAAGAGTGAAACCATGCCAGAAAAATTAGTGTAAAGCTATTAATAGATACTAGTTAACACCCTCTAACAATATACATCAAGACCCTTCATTAATTCTCACCATAGACCTTAGATTCATGGCCCCAAATAGAGGAAAACAGTCATAATTTCATAAATCTCAACATAGTGTGCAGTGATTTTTATAATAAATAAGATCCATGATAAATCAACTTTAAATCATGAAATTTTACATAATAGGAGGCTTAGGCATCATGGGTGAAAGGAACCCATGAAAAAACCCACATACCTTAATCTTGGAGATGAACTTGATGAAAATTGGAGATGGAGACTTGAAGCTTGAGAGGAAATCTTTAGATCTGGCGAGGGTTTGAGTCTTGAGTTTAGGAGTAAAATATTTGGCTAAGTGTTTGAATAAGTATTGGGGAATATTTAGAATGACATGAGGGTGTAAAATGGTTAAGTATAGGTAGATGCACATTTGGGGACACTTAGGCTCAAGACTTAAAAGCCTTGGACCGCAAGAAAATAACTGGGCAAAATTTACACATGTCCGTGTCTGGTCCATGATGTGGACCTGTCGCGAAGGCTGAATTTATACATGTGTGCGATGGAGGTGCATCGCGGTACCATCGCATACGGACACTGGATAAGCAAAATTGTGAAAATTACAATTGCTAATCATTTGCTCTTAAATTGGGGTTAGACCAATTCTCCACTTCAAATGACCCCTTGATTAAGAATATGAAGTCAAATTTTTAATATCGTGCACGAATTAGTCATCCCACCATCACCTCCCTTTGGTTGAGCAAGAGGACAACCACTAACTTCGTGCCCAAATTCACCACAACCCAAGCAAGAATTAGACTTCTTCAAGCATAGGCCACCATGGACCTCCCCACACTTACAACATTTAGGCCTTTCCACCCCCTCATCACCTCTTTTACCCTTTTTACGCTTACGAGGACACTACTCTATCGTATTACCTATCTCCCCACAACCATAACAAGCATTAGTACCTCTCAAGCATAGGCCATCATGGCTTATACCACATTTGGGCACCTAGCATAAGGTACCACACCACCACCACCTCTACACTTGGGACTTTGGAGCTTACAAAACATTACGGGCCCTGTTGGCCTCACTGTCTCCCCTCTCACCGCTAGAAGTCTCGGAAGTACCCACTTGTTGATTGAGTGTCACGACCCAAGCCTAAGGCTTAGATGTGACATGGTGCGAGGGGAATTAGAACGGACCCCAAGTAAGCCTCTTAGAGCATCATCACACATCCTTCGTCGCGAAAACAATAAATCAAGCATCAAGAGATAAAAGAATGGGGAAACCAAGGCTAAGGGAGAAGGCTCACATAATATCATAATCAAGATACAAGAGTCAACTCATATCATAGACACAAAAATTCCAACAACCACCTCTATTACATAGATAATAGCGGGGCACAAGAGAAAGTAATTGGGCTCACCCTCATAGTCAAATAGAACATAAAGAAGTGTGTATCAATACATAGCGAGAGAGAGAGTAGACTAAGGTCCCCGAAATGGAGGACTTAGCAACTTGCATGAGTAGCACGAACTAGCCACGTGGATGAGGATGATCAATTTGGTCTCCGGTTCCTACATGGTGACATCATGTAGGCAAGAGTATGTGTTAATATGTTTGAATATACTAAGTATATAGGATGCAATGCAACAATAGGTAGGCATCATAATCAAAATGCATAGTATTAAGCAATAGGCCATATATAACAATATGACATGTATGATCAATGCTTAAGTAAAACACGCTTAAGTAACTCATGCTCATATAGGATACCATATGTGTAAAAGAGACCAAGCTAGCTATTCAAGGTATAAAACCCTTTGTGGTTGTGTGGTATAAGTACCTCACATTTGATGATAATCACATCTTATGAACATGGTGATGAAATATAAACCCCTCGTATGGTTGTTGAGTATAAACCTTTAACATGGTTACCCAGGCTCTTGGACAATCTACCTTCTTGTGACCAAACTCCCCATATTCATAGCATGCATTAGAACTCTTCAAACATGGGCCTCCATGGCTCCTTCCACACTTAGGGCACAAATCAATAGGAGCCACCCCACAAACACCTTGAGGTCTAGGGAAGTTATTGGCAAATCCCCTAATAGTAGTATGAGGAGGCCCTTGGCCTTGACGAAATTTAGCACCCTTTAGGAATTTACCCTCAATTTGGGACCTCTTGGACTCATGCCCTCTTCTCTTCCTCATCTTTTCCTCCTCCGTTTGCTCGTCATATGCCATCAACCGAGAGCAGTCAATGTCACTAATTATCATGGCGGACCGGCATTCTTCACTTACCAAGTCGGAAACCCCCATCACGAACTTATTCATCCTAGATCTAGGATCGGCCATTAAATGAGGAGCATACTATGAAAGTTCATTAAACTTGAGGGCATACTACCTCACGCTCATAGCACCTTGTTTCAGGTTCATAAACTCCACTAAATTAGCTTCCCTTAGCTCAAGAGTGAAAAATCGATTAAGCAAAGCCAATTCGAATTCCTCCCAAAGCACCACATTACCAACCCTCTTATCACCCTTCCATTGATCATACCAAATTTGAGCTACCCTTTTGAGTTGGTACGCCGCCAACTCCGCCTTTTCATTCGGCCCAACACCCATGATATTCAAGATTTTGTAGACCTCATCAACAAAGTCTTGGGATCTTCATCCACCTTTGACCCATAGAAAATCAGAGGATTCATCCTCATGAAGTCTCTAACTCTAGCTCCCGGGTTAGTACCTTGAGGGTCTTGGGCCCCCTTGATTAACTTGATTGGCCACCACTTCGGCAACCCTAGTAAGAGCATCCCGGAGCTCACCATTGGTGGGTTGCTCCTCGGGAGTTTGAGCCTTTCGTCCTCAAGTGTTTGGCATGATCTAGCGTAGAAAAGAACAATCGTTAGGAAGAAAACTTGCTACAATTCTCTAGCATAACATAGAACATGAAGAAGGGAAATATTTCCTAAAATGCCTCATAGCCTCCTACTCATAGTAATGACGTGTTTCACAACCATGAATAGGACTCTAATCGACGCGGTGGGTTGGACTCTAAGGATCTATCAACCTAGTGCTCTGATAGTAAGCTTTTCATGACCTAATCCTAGGGCCTAGACGTGACACGATGCAAGAGGAACCCAAAGGAACCCTAAGCAAGCCTCGTAGAGCATCATCACACATCTTTGGTCGCGAAAACACTAAATCAAACATCAAGTGATAAAAGAATGGGGAAACCGGGGCTAAGGGAGATGGCTTTCAAAATATCATAATTAAGAGACAAGAGTCAACTCATATCATAGATACAAACATGTCCAACAACCACCTCTACTACATTGATAATAGCGGGGGTCAAGACAAAGCAACCGGGCTCACCCTCATAGTCAAATAGAACATAAAGAAGTGTGTCTCAATACATAGAAAGAGAGGGAGTAGACTAAGGTCCTCAAAGTGGTGGACTCACCAACTATCTTGAGTAGCACCGAACTAGCCACGTGGAGGAGGATGATCCACTTGGGCTCCGGTTCCTAGATGGTGACATCATATAGGCAAGAGTATGCATTAGTACGTTTGAATGTACTAAGTATATAGGATGCAATGGAACAATAGGTAGGAATCATAATCAAAATGCATAGTATTAAGCAATAGGCATAATATAACAATATGGCATACATCATCAATACTTAAGTAAAACATGCTTAAGTAACTCATGCTCATATTGGATATCATATGTGTAGAAGAGACTATGCTAGCTATTCAAGGTATAAACCCCTTAGTGGTTGTGTGGTATAAACCCCTCACATGGTTGATGATAATCACACCTTATCAACATGGTGATGAAGTATAAACCCCTCGCATGGTTGATGAGTATCAACCCCCAGCATGGTTACCCGAGCTCTTGTCCCCCCGGATCGGGTATGGTCTAGTGCAATACTTTATGTAGAGTATATCATATACATATGCTTATTTCATCAGCATATAGTCATTCATCTCATATCTTATGTTTTGGACCTTTAACTCCTCAAGAAACCACATTCGACATTTTATCAAACACTTAGAGGGTGTGTAATGCTAGTATAAAACCATGAAATATAGAGATAAAATCATGCAAGAAAATCCATTGTAAAACCATCATGCAACATGTTGCAACACCCTCAAGCAATATATGTCAAAACCCCTCATCAAATCTTACAATAGATCCAAGATTTATAGCTCAAAATATAGTGAAACAGTCACAACTTTACATAGCTTTAACATAGTATGTAGTGAATTTCATAATATGCAAGACCCATTTGTCAATCAACTTTAAATCATAAAATTTGAGTAAAAGGAGGCTTGGCTATCATGGGTGAAAAGAACCCATGAAAGAAACCCACATACCTTAGCTTAGAGATGAACTTGGTGAAGATTGGAGATGGAGACTTGAAGATTGAAGAAGAAGCTTTGAAGGAATACCTTAGCTTGGGATGAGGGTTTGGGGCTTGAGTTTGGGGAGAGAAAATATGACTAAATGTTTGAGTGAGCATTGGAAAATGTTTGGGATGATATGAGGGTGATATTTTGCTAAGTATAGGTAAAAAGGTGAATGGGAACACTTAGGCCTAAGACCCCGAAACGTAGACCAAGATAGAAATAACTGGCAACAAAATACAAAGGTCTGCGATGTGGACCTATAGTGGAGGCTAAATTAACACATGTCCGCGACAGCTGCGTGTTGCGGTGCTATCGTGGATCGTCTTTAGAAATTGAAATTTTGGAAATTTTAAATTGTGATTCAATTGCTCTAAAATCAGGGTTAGAACCTTGACCCACTAACATGAATATGAAGTCAAATTTTTGAAATAACGAATGAATTTTGAGATATATGAAATTTAAAATTTTGGACGTTATGAGGCACATTTTCGGGCACTTTTCGGGGTCGTTTCATTGAGTCGAGTTGCCAATGTTGTCACCGCTTTAGACATTACCCATAGAACATTACGAACCTCCATATTGGACATATCACCATCTTGAGTAGCTTGAGACATATCCTGAAATGTAACAGTTAGGGGGTAGAAATAAGCCCTAGGGGATCTAACTCTATCGCTTGACATGGATCATGAAGAAGTGAAGCATTTCCGAGAACACCTCATAGACTCCTACTCATAGTTGTGGTTTACAACACAAACATGAATAAGAATCTAATCGACATGGTGTGTTGGACTCCAAGGATGGAACAACCTAGTGCTCTGATAACATCTTGTCACGACCCGAGCCTAGGGCCTAGACGTGACCGGCGAAAGGTGAACCCGAAGGAATCCCAAACAAGCCTCATAACATATCATTACACATCATTGGTCGTGGAAGCAATTAGAATAACAATAAAAGATAAGTGTAAACAAGGGGAAATTGGGACTAAGGATACACTTCCATATCATAAAAATCAAGAGTCAATTGAGTCAAACTTATAGCATGGATACATAACATATCCAACAATACCTCTACTACATAGATAAGAGCAGGGGAAAAGGCAAAGCAACCTGGCTCACCCTCATAATCAATACATAATTCAAAGAGATAAAGTCTTAATACATAGCAATACAGCATAAGTAATGTACCCGAAATGGAGGAATCACCAATAAGCTTGATAGAAGTCGTACTAGCCACATGGAGGAGGATGATCAATTGGTGCACTGGTTCCTACATGGTGACATCATGTAGGCATAGAGTATGCATTAGTAAGTTTGAATGTACTATATATGTAGGATGCAATGCAAAAAGAGATAAGCATCATAGGCAAAATGCATAATCGTAAGCAATAAATAGCATACTAACAATATGAAATGTATGAATGATGCTTGAAGTAAAACCATGCTTATATAGAACTTGATGCAAGTGTAAGGAGTGACTATTATAGTGCAAGCCAAGGCCTACCACCCCCTTGGATAGGTGCATGATGAGGTACGAACCCCTTTATGAGGTTAATGGAGTACAAACCCGCCACCGAGGTTGATGGAGCACAAACCCCCCACCGAGGTTGACAGAGTACAAACCCCCCATCAAGGTTGATGGGTACCAACCCCCAACAAGGTTACCAGGGCCTACCAACCCCCCTGAGATAGGCGACCAAGGTACCAACCTCTCGATAGGTTACCTGGGCCTACAACCACCCGAGCTAGGCTTAGTCATCCCCAACACTATAGAGATAATATCATA
>JAPFFP010101280.1:0-43126 GCA_026153255.1 Solanum medicagineum | reverse complement strand
AGAGGGTCTTGTGTATATGTGTTTTATGTTAAATTGAGGATATCACAACTATAAAGAAAGTAAGGGAATTGAGGTATTTGTATGAATTAATAATCTAGTAGGTGAGTCACCTACTTGCTTAGCATGAAATACTAGCTAAACGGAGATGAGGTTCGACGTCAATTTTGTCCAAGTTCAATTATGGGTACAATCTGTTTTAAGGGTGTAATTTTAGCCCATGTATAGCATCATAAATGGAGTATATTTTCCAGTCCAAAAAGAATTACAAAAAGTCCCAAGTGTAACACAAACCACTTAACAAATTGGGCCAAAAGCGAATTAAGAGAAAGCTGGAAATTGGCAGCCCAATGACCATTAAATGTGATGCCCATTTTGGCCTAATTTTGGGGAACTAACTGCTTAATAATAAGCCTAAGTGTATGTGATATTTATTGGTCAATATGTCAAAGAAATTTCAGCCAAATAGCTTTACAAAAGGGGTCAAAACAATCCCCCAATCATTCTGCACTTACAAAGAAAAATAGAAAAATCAGCTTTACTCTCTAGTTTTCTCTGAACTTTCTCTCAACATTTCTTGACCGTAAGAAGCAGCCAAACGACCCTTTTGGGGTTATTAAGGAGGATCTCAACTTTGAGGATAAAGGTAAGTGATTATAGTTGTGTTTGTAGTAAGGTTTCCTCATAAGAATCAAGAAGTATATGTTGATATGTTTGCTGGAAAATTCTGGACAGCTTGTGTCCAGAAAATTGCTGCACTGTTTCCTTATGTTTTAGTGATTTCTAAATGGTTGGTGGGTTGTATTTTGAAGAGAATTTGGTATTCTTAACATGGTTTAAGTTGTATATATTAACCTAAGGCTGCTTCCCAGGTTGTGGTGTTGTTTAACAAAGAGTTTCCTTGTGCTATTTTAAGTGTGAGGTTGGTTGGAAATTGTGGGCTGTTGGATGGAATGTATTGACTCACATTTTCATGACTTTTTGGGTGATGTTATAAGACTTTGTTATCACTGTTGGTGTGTATAAATGTTGCTGGAAAGGTTTGGTTAGATTTGGAAAAGGTTTGGAATGGTCAATGTCGAAATGTAGCAAAGGGGAGGTAATGTTATGCTGTCCGTTTGTAGGTTGTGTAGAATTATAGTATGTTATTCCATGACTTACCCCTGATTTGGGACTGTTTCTGGACTATATTAAGACTAGTTTTATATGGTAAAATCATTGGAAACAATTTTGGTAAAGTTAAAACAGTTCCGGGATTGTTGACATCGAAGTGTGGTGAAAGGATATATCGTTATGTTGTTTGTTTGTATGTTGTAAAGAATTGTTGTGTGTTATGCTTTGTGGGCTATTTTAGGATTTTTAAGGGTCTACAAATAAGATGTACATCATATGTACATAAGAATGGTTGTTAGAAAATATGTTTATAAGTGAAAAGGTTGGAGAAATGTCCTTGCATCACTATTTGAAAGCTTGCTGTCAGGGTGATCATCTTTATGATATTGGACTACCTAGAAATGTTATGTTGCTGATAATACTAGTTTTATTGCCTAATATGGTGTATATATATGTTTGAGGGAAAAACAGCCACTCCAAGGTAGTAATGAGGTCATACGACGAGGTTTGTAAGGCTACTTGAATTCGTATCATTTGGCATGAAACATAGAACCTTCGGTAAGAAAAGGCATTTATCTACTCCAACATGAAAAGAAGCTATGAATCCACTCTTTAACATGTTCATATTTTCCTATATATAGTAACCTTCAAAGTTATATACATACCCAAGTACATGAGTTCTTGTTTGTAAACAAAGTTCATGAGTTGTTTCATTTCATACCAATTTTATTGATTATTTAACATACTCTCTTCATTGCAATATTGTCTTGTATGATTACTTCCATGTTATACATTGCATATACAGCCCCAAAGTTCCAATATTATGACCACCAAAAGAATAATCTCAAAGGTAATTGAAAGATAAAGTATATAGTTTTGATGGGTGGTAGCCCGAGGGGTTGGAAGCATCACCTAGCCAGGGACAATCCTATCATGGGTGGTAGCCCGAGGGGTGGAAGCATCACCTAGCCAGGGACGATCCTATCGCGGGTGGTAGCCCAAGGGGTTAAGGAATAACCTAGCCAGGGATGATCCCGATACAGTTTACCACTGATCAGTTGGTCATTTACAGTACATGATGTGTATAGATTATACAGTAATGGTAAAGCAACATAAAGAATATCAAATATGCGATCCCAAAGTATAATTAAAGGTGGTCTCTTATCCTATGAAAATACATAGTTTTATTTGAATTGTACTTCATATGCAGTAATTTGTGCCTTACATATTCAGTACATTATCTCGTACTGAGTTCCTTTTGGGGACCTGCATTTCATGCTGCAGGTACAGGTGCTAGTAGATCTCCCCAGTAGAGACCAGGACATTCAGCTAGTGTTACTATGCTCTAGGTTGCTCCGGAACTTTGTGTGCATCTAAAGTTTATATGTTTGTATTGCATATTTAACCGAGGCGGGGCCTGTCCCGACCCTTATCTAATACTCTCTGATTTAGAGGCTTTGTAGACTATGCAAATTAAAGTGTGGTCATGTTTTGTACTTTCGACACCGTGGCCCCAACGGCCTAGTCATATGCATTTTCTTTTGGGTATCTTTCACTGTTTACTTGCATAAATACCTGTTAAGTATAGAAATTCTTTATAAAATGTATAGAAAGTGCATAGGTACAAGTTGGTTCTCCCGAGCCTTATCGGCAACGGGTGCCGGACTACCCTAACGGGACTTGGGGCGTGACATGTTTGCATTAAACATTTGGCATCATTATTTATATGGGGTTCATATTGATGTCTTCACCGATCATAAGAGCCTTCAATATGTCTTCACTCAAAAAGATCTCAACTTGAGACAAAGATGGTGGCTAGAACTCCTTAAGGACTATGAATTGAGTGTGCATTATCATCCGGGTAAGGCTAATGTTGTGGCAGATGCTTTTAGTGGGGTCTCTATGCGTAGCCTAGCTCATGTTGATGGGGATGATAGGGGAATGTCTAGGGAGGTGCATAGATTGTCTTGATTGGGGGTGAGGTTGGAAGATGTGGGTGATGGTGTTGTCGTTGTTGATGGTTCCAAATCTTCCTTGGTTGATGAGGTGACAACAAAACAAGATCTAGACTCCTCCTTGCTTGAGTTGAAGGCAAGATAGAGGTTTTCTCCCAAGGGGGAGATAGGGCCCTTAGATACCAAGGTAGGTTATATGTGCCCTATGTTGGTGGTTTGAGGGAGAGAATTCTTAATGAAGCCCATAATTCCTCTTATTCTATCCATCCCAGTTCCACCAAAATGTATAGAGACTTGAAGGATATGTATTGGTGGGGAGGCATGAAGAGAGATATTACCAAGTTTGTTTCCGGTTACCATAGTTGTCAACAAGTCAAAGCCGAGTATCAAAGGCTGGGTGGCCTGACCCAAGACATAGAGATTCCTACTTAGAAATGGACTTTGTGATTAGGTTTCCCAAGACTAGAAAAAGTTTTGATTCCATATGGGTTGTTGATAGCATGACGAAATCGGCTCAATTTCGCCAGTCGAGACTACATATGGAGTTGAAGAGCATGCAAGGTTATATATCCATGAGTTAGTGAGGTTACATGGGGTTCCTTTATCCATCATATCTGATCATGGTGCACAATTTACTTAAAACTTTTGGAGATCTGTTCAAAGGGGTCTTAGTACCAAAGTTCACCTTAGTACGACCTTCCACCCTGAAACGGATGGCCAAGCCGAGAGGACGATTCAACCACTTGAAGATATTCATAAGGCTTGTGTCTTGGAGCTTAAGCGTAGTTGAGATGACCATCTTCCATTTATTGAGTTTGCCTACAACGATAGCTATCACTCTAGCATCGGTATGGCTCCATTTGAGGCTCTTTATGGGAGATGTTGTAGATCACTGGTGGGTTGGTTTGAGGTTGGAGAGGTGGATTTATTGTGATTGAATCTGATTATGGATGCCCTTTAGAAGGTTAAGATGGTTAGGGAAAGGTTGAGAATAGCCCAAAGTCGTCAAAAATCCTATGCCGATGTAAGAAGAAGAGACCTAGAATTCCAAGTGGGCGATTAGGTTTATTTGAAGTTTTCTCTAATGAAAGGTGTGGTCCATTTTGGCAAAAAGGGGAAGTCCCAGGTATGTTGGTCTTTACGAGGTGATAAAGAGGGTTGGAAAGGTAGCTTATGAGTTGAAGTTGCCTAGTGAAATGAATTTGGTTCATGTGGTATTCCATGTCTCTATGTTGAGAAATGTGTTAGTGATCCTAATGCCATTGTGCCTTTTGATGTTGTGGATGTTGTTGAGGATAACTTTACTTATGAGAAGGTTTTGGTTCAGATCTTGGATAGGCAAGTAAAGAGATTGAGGAACAAAGAGATAACATTCGTTAAGGTCCTTTGGAGGAACCAACTAGTCGAAAGTGCTACTTGGGAGGCCGAAGCGGACATGAAAAAGCGATATCCTTATATTTTCCACTCCACTCAAGCCTAAGGTACTAATCCTAAGTATCATATGTGATTTCAAGTCCTACATTCCATCCCCTATGTCATTCATATGCATTCATGTTTGAGTTGGTAAACTTATGATGATTTTACACTTATGTTGAGAATTTGAAAATGGTGTTTTACATGATATGTTGCATTCTTGTTGGGGATGAGTTTTTCATGATCACTCTTGTACATCTCTTTTATATTTGGGGACGAATGTTTCCAAGGGGAAGATATTGAAACGACCCCAAAAAGTACCCAAAAACATGGCTCGAAATGCCCGGAATTTTGATTTCCTTATATCTAAAAATTCGTTCGTTATTTCAAAAATCTGACTTCATACTTGTGATCAAGGGTTCAAAATTAGGTGAAACAGAGTCTAACCTCAATTTAAGAGGGAAAGAATAGCAATTATGTGTTTTTAAGTGACAATTTTCAGTGAGCTTCCCACGACGCGCCTTGGGCGCGCCTTAGTACAAATTCCACTCTGCGACACGGAGATGTGTTTGTCACCTGGCAGATTTTCAAGTGCGGTCCAAAATATTCTAAGTGTTGGGCCCAAGATTCCCAAATGTGTTTTTATCTATACTTAGTCAAATTTCACCATTATATCATTCTAAACATTTCCTAATACTCCCCAAAACAGTTGGCCATATTTTCACTCCAAATTCCAAGACTCAAAACCCTCATCCGGATTTAAGGATTCTCTTCAAACTTCAAGTCTCCATAGTCAAACTTCACCAAGAACTTCTCCAACGCTAAGGTATGTAGTTTTGAACCATTGAGTCCTTCCACCCATAGTGTCTAAACCCTTTTTTACTTAAAAATGCATGATTTAAAGTTGATTTTACATGTGGGTATTGTATATTGAGAAATTTACTGCATAGTGATATTTTAGTTCATGAAAGTATGGTTGTTTTAGCACGTTTTGAGCTCTAAATCTTGGATCTAATGTTGAATTTGATGAGGGGTTTTGATGTTAATGTCTTGGGGGTGTTGCAAGGTGTTGATTCATGGTTTTAGTACAGATTTTCTTGCATGATACCCCCATTACACACCCCAAGGTGTTTGAAAAAATGTTCGGCTAAGGTTTCTTGAGAAAATGAATGCCAAAAGAATGAGATATGATATGAATGATGATATGATGATGAAATGAGCTAATGTACATGATGAATCCTATCTTAAGTGTTGGATTAGAATATTCAATATACCCTATATAAAGTGTTGCATTAGACCATGCCTGATCCGGGGGGAACAAGAGCTCGAATAACCTAGATGAGGGTTAATACTCATCCACCAGGGTGATGGGGTGGCATTATCATCAATTTAATACTCATCCACCAGGGTGATGGGGTGGCATTATCATCAATCGAAATGGAGGTTTGTACTGATCCACCTAGATGAGGGTGAATACTCATCTAACAGGGTTATGGGGTGGCATCATCATCAACCGAGATGGGGGTTCATACTCATCCACCTAGATGAGGGTGAATACTCATCCACTAGAGTGATGGAGTTGCATCATCATCAACCTCGATGGGGGTTTGTACTCACTAACCTTGATGGGTGTTTGTACTCATTTTGACACCCTGTAAACCTATGCTCTTATGTATCCATGTTTGAATCCTCATTTTGTTAGGTTTGGGGTGTATTGGGTTCATGGTAGACTCCTAGTACCTAAACGAGTCCAAGACTTCTCTAAGAGTTGAGTTTTGGGTGATGGTTCATGCAAGGGTCAACTTTAAACAAGAATAACTCTTGACACATTTGGAATTGGGTGGATTGCGATATGATAAATGAAATCCCTTTGAGTTATCTTTACAACGCACTTGGTTTCACCTCATTCCGATATCAAATGAAGGAGTTATGACCGTTTTCGTGAGACCCTCCCATACAGTGAAGCCCCACGAGCACCCATACGGGCAGTGTGGCCTTGTGCGGGTCGTGGGAAATGTTTGGGGCTGGAAAATGACGTGGTGAGGCTAAGTATTGGTCCAAGACTAGTGCCACGAGTCGTGTGACACACCACTGGTCGTGAGGAGGGGCGTAGAGGTGTTTTAGGAGGCTTGGCTAGGCTTGGGTGGCATTGGAAGCTATGGCATGGGCCATGACTGCCTTGTATGGCTCATGTGAAGGAGTAAGGGCCATGGACCTGGGTGTGTGGTGGCCAGAAACACTATTTTCGTCTAACTGAGGTGGGACGGACCAGTACACCGTCCGTGTAACGCCACACGGTTCGGTAAGAGGTCTGTCAAAGTGACGAGACATCAATTTTTCCAAGTTTCCCAACTTCTATTTTTTCATTAAGCCACATCACATGGGGGCTCCACACGACCCGTGGAGTGCCACACAGCCAGTGAAGTCTCCAGTGAGATGACACTTTGCAATTTTTCCATCCGTTCACTAATGACGTTTTTCGTAAATTTTAATTATTCTATTGACCTTTTTAGACTTCCAATGCTATCTTAACCTTCCTAAACGACCTAGACAAGGTTCCAAAGGATCAAAATCATTACTTTCATCTCAAATATACTCTCAATTCTCTCAAAAACCTCCATCAAGTTCCAATTCAATTTCAAGGAATCCCAAGAACAAGATTGGATTTGAAGATCATTTCCGAGCCTCCATTCTTCCCAATCTCAACTCCAAGAAATTCTATACCTATGTTACGTGGTGTTGAACCATTGGGTACTTCTATCCATGGTGCCTAAATCCTCTTTTGCTTATTAATGCATGATTTAAAGTTGATTTTACCCGTGGGTCTTGTATATTGAGAAATTTAATGTACAATGATTTTAGTTCATGAAAGTATGGCTGTTTTAGCATGTTTTGAGTTTCAACTCTTGGTTCTATTGTGTAATTTGATGAGGGGTTTTGATGTGAATATCTTGGGGGTGTTGCGAAGTGTTGATTGATGGTTTTATCTCTAATTTTCTTGCATGATTTCATCTCTAAATTGCATGGTCTTATACTACCATTTCGTACCCGCCAAGTGCTTGATAAAATGTCTGGTTATGGTTTCTTGAGGAATTGAAGGTCCAAGACATGTCTTATGTTATGAATGATGTTACGATGATGCAAAAAGAGTATGTATATGATGTTATTATGATGATAAAAGGAAGGTATGTATATGATATCTCTCTATATAGTGTTGGGTTGACCATAGCCAATTGTTGGATATGCCTCAATCACCATGGGAGGTAGGTTGTGACCATCCTCTAACCTATCAAGGGGTTTGTACCTTAGTAACCTATCAAGGGGTTTGTACATTGGCACCAGGGTGATGGGAGACATCATCAGTAATCTATCAAGGGGTTTGTACCTTGGTAACCTATCAAGGAGTTTGTACCTTGACACCTAGGTGATGGGGCGACATCATCACCAACCTACCAAGGGGTTTGTACTTTGGAAATATAGCTTGGTCGTTTCTACACATATGCTTACTATATAAGCATGAGTTACTTAAGCATGTTTTACTTAAGCATTGATCATACATGTAATATCGTTATATTATGCCTATTGCCTATTGTTATGCATTTTGATTATTATGTCTATCTCTTATAGCATTGCATCCTACATACTTAGTAGCATTGCATCCATTCATCTGTGTTTCTCGGGGAGCTGGTGCGGTCATAGAGAAGCAATATCCATATCTCTTTCATTCTATTCAAGCTTATGATGACATGTCAAGTCCTTTTTATAATTCCAAGTCTCAAGCTTCGGCCCTTATGTCATTGCATGCATTCATGTTCATGTTAATAATATTATGAGGATTTTGATGTACATGTTGAAATTTCCTTGGAAATCATGTTTATGTGCGTTGTTGCGTTCATGTTTTAGCAAAACAATAAAATAAAAAATCTTCATGACTACTTTCCTTGTGTACGTTTTCCTCATATTCGAGGACGAATGTTCCCAAGGTGGAATATTGTGACACCTCGTAAATTTGTACTCTTATGTATCGATGTTTCAAGGCTCATTTGGTCAGGTTTGGGGTGTATTAAGGTCATGGGTGACTCCTAGTACCTAAACGAGTCCAAGACTTCTCTAAAAGTTGAGTTTTGGGTGATGGTTCATGCAAGGGTCAACTTTAAACAAGCATAACTCTTGGCACATTTTGAAATGGGTGGCGTACAACATGCCAAATGAAATCCCTTTAAGTTAGCTTCACAAAGCACCTGGTTTCACCTCATTCCGATATCGGATGAAGGAGTTATGACCGTTTTCATGAGACCCGCCCGTGCAGTGAAGCCCCATGGGCACCCATAAGGGCAGTGTGGGCTTATATGGGTCGTAAGAAATGTTTGGGGCTGCAAAATGGCGTGATGAGGCTAAGTCTTGGTCCACGACCAGTGGCACGGGTCGCGTGACACACCACTGGTCGTGAGGAGGGGCGTGGAGGTGTTTTAGGAGGCTTGGCTAGGTGTGGATAGCATTGGAAGCTAAGGCATGGGCCACTACTGCCTTGTACAGCTCGTGTGAAGGGGTAGGGCCATGGCACCTAGGCGTGTGGTGGACAACAACATTTGTTTTGTCTAAGTAAGGTGGGATGGACCAGTACACCGTCCATGTAACGCCACACGATCTGTGAAGCGGTCCATCAAAGTGAAGAGACGTCAATTTTCCAAGTTTCCCAACTTCCATTTTTTTCACTAAGGGACTTCACACGGGCACCCCACATGACCTGTGGAGTGCCACATGGCCAGTGAAGTCTCTACTGAGACGACACTTTGCCAATTTTTTCATCCGTTCACTAATGGCGTTTTTTAGTAAACTTTAATTATTCTATTGACCTTTTTAGACTTCCAATGCTATCTTAACCTTCCTAAAAGACCTAAACAAGGTTCCAAAGGATCAAACTCATTACATCTCATCTCAAATACACTCTCAATTCTGTCAAAAGCCTCCATCAAGCTCCAATTCAATTTCAAGGAAGTCCAAGAACAAGATTGGATTCGAAGATCATTTCCAAGCCTCCATTCTTCCCAATCTCAATTCCAAGCAACTCTAGACCTAAGGTATGTTGTGTTGAACCATTGCATCCTTCCACCCATGGTTCCTATACCCTATTTTGATTAATTATGCATGATTTGATTGCATATTGAGAAATTTACTGCACAATGATTTTAGTTCATGAAAGTATGGTGGTTTTAACATGTTTTGAGCTTCAAATCTTGGATCTAATGTTGGATTTGATGAGGGGTTTCGAGGTGAATGTATTAGGGGTGTTGCAAGTTGTTGATTGATGGTTTTATCACCAATTTTCTTGCATGATTTCACCTCTAAATTATATGGTCTTATACTACCATTTCACACCCGCCAAGTGCATGATAAAATGTTCGGTTTTGGTTTCTTGAGGAATTGAAGGTCCATAGCATGTCTTATGTTATGAATGATGATTATAAAAGGAAGGTATGTATATGATATCTCTCTATATAATTGACCATAGCCAATTGAGGGGTATCCGTCAATCACCATAGGAGGTAGGTTGTGACCATCCTCTAACCTATCAAGGGATTTGTACCTTGGCACCAGGGTGATAGGGCAGCATCATCACAAACCTATCAAGGGGTTTTTACCTTGGTAACCTATCAAGGGGTTTGTACCTTGGCACCAGGGTGATGGGAGGTAGGTTATGAACATCCTCTAAACTATCAAGGGGTTTGTACCTTGGTAACCTATCAAGGGGTTTGTACGTTGGTACCAGGGTGATAGGACGGCATCATCACTAACCTATCAAGGGGTTGTTACCTTGGTAACCGATCAAGGGGTTTGTACCTTGGCACCAGGGTGATGGGGCGACATCATCACTAACCAATCAAGGGGTTTTTACCTTGGTAACCTATCAAAGGGTTTGTACCTTGACACCTAGGCGATGGGGAGGCATCATCACTAACCTACCAAGGGGTTTATACTTTGGAAATCTAGGTTGGTCGTTTCTGCACATATGCTATCCTATATAAGCATAAGTTACATAAACATGTTTTACTTAAGCATTGATCACACATGGAATATTATTATATTATGCCTATTGCCTATTGTTATGCATTTTGATTATCATGCCTACCTCTTGTATCATTGCATCCTACATACTTAGTACATTCAAGCATACTAACACATACTCTTGCCTACATGATATCACCATGTAGGAACCGGAGTCCCTCTTGAGGA
The DNA here is from genome assembly GCA_026153255.1 of Solanum medicagineum. Lineage (NCBI taxonomy): Eukaryota > Viridiplantae > Streptophyta > Magnoliopsida > Solanales > Solanaceae > Solanum > Solanum medicagineum. Next base: position 32,414 of record JAPFFP010101280.1, on the reverse strand, counting down.
TCCTCCTCCACGTGGCTAGTAAGACATTCTCAAGACAGTTGCTGAGTCCTCCATTCCGGGACCTAGTTTATGTACTCTTGCAATGTATAAGACATTATATTCCTTGATGTATTGATCTTATTGACTATGAGGGTGAGCTCGGTTTTATGTCTTGGCCCCCGCTCTTATCTATGTAGTAAAAGTGTCGTTGGACAAAGCTATGTATTTATGCTATGAGTTGATTCTATTATCTCTTGATCCTATGCTACGACAAGTTCTCCCTTAGCCCTTTTGCCCTTGATTCCATTCTTCAAATGTCTTTTAATTGCTTCTGCGACCAAGGATGTGTAATGATATGGTATGAGGCTTGTTTGGGGTTCCTTCAGGTTCCCTATTCCCCGATTACGTCTACGCCCTATACTTGGGTCGTGACACTCATCCACCTAGATGAGGGTGAATACTCATCCACCTAAGTGATGGGGTGGCAACATCACTAACCTACCAAGGGGTTAATACTTTGGAAATCTAGCTTGATCTCTCCTACACATATGTTATTCTATATGAGCATGGGTTACTAAAGCATGCTTTACTTATGCATCGATCATATATGTCATATTGCTATATCATTCCTATTGCCTATTGTTATGCATGTTAATTATGAAGCTATCTTTTGTTGCATTGCATCCAACATACTTAGTACACTCAAACGTACTAACAAATATCCTTGCCTAAATGATATCACCATGTAGGACCCGGTGCTCAAGTTGATCATCCTCATCCACGTGGCTAGATAGTGCTATTACAAGCTTGTCAGTGAGTCCTCCATCTTGGTAACTTTGGGTTATGTTTTCCTTTTATCTATGTATTGAGGCACTATCTTATGTTCTATTTGACTATGAGGGTGAGCCCAGTTACTTTGTCTTGGCCGCCACTCTATCTATGTATGTAGAGGTGTTTGTTGGACAAGGTAAGTATTTATGATATGAACTATGATTCCTTGTCTTTTGATGTTGATGTGTTGCAAAGCTTTCCCTTAGCCCCAATGCCCCATTCTATTCTACATGTCTTTTACATGCTTTCGTGACCAAGTATGTGTAATGACAAGTTAAGAGGATTATTCGGGGTTCCTTCGGGTTCCCCATTAGCCGTATCATGTCTCTGCCCTAGGCTTGGGTCGTGACCCTGCCGTAGCCACCCTATTTAGTAGTATCTGAAAAGCAACAACAAAAATAATAGGATCAACCTGTAAAGTAGCTGCTACTAGTGCTAGAGTGCTAGAGGATGGCGTGGACTCAATCTCCACAGCTAGCGTAGTACTATGTAGCAATAAGAGTAGTGCCTGTAGTAGTTGGAGGTGTACTATGAGTCAGTGGCTCTACTGGGAATGGCTCTGTAATAGGAAGCGCTGCTCATGGTAAGGCCACGGAGTTCTTGTCAGCCTTTATCAAGCTGGGATCCATGGTGCTTATAGCCTCAACGTGGTGGTACCAGTGGGGGTCAATATGAACACCCACTGCACTGCACAACCGATGAATCAAAATAGGAAATGGCAGTGAGGTGTTCATTTGGAAGGCTGCCTCATGGATCTACTCCGAGATAATCCAGGCCCAATCTATCTCAGAACCAGCTAAGATGCTGGCTAATAATACAGCCTGCTCTAAAGTGATCACATTATCCATGAGAGTGCGCTGGATACGTCAACGGATAATGGACCACCAAAACTTGGCCCGAAAAGAAAGGTGGGCCTTCAATATAGGATTAGCATGGTTCATAACCTATGTCGGCTTAAAGCCCTCCTCACAAATCTGTCCCACAATCCATCGTATAAGCTCTACCCTGGCCCAGATGTCCTTCCCAGTCACCACTCTCCTCATCTTTTCAATCCATCAATCATATTCTGCAGTAGACTAAGGCACTCTACAATCGGGTCCAAACTGGATCCGTCGAACAGTCTCCTCCGAAATAGGAACTCTTCTACCTCGGACAAGCACCACCCATAACCTCGTATGATCCATTGTCTTTTTGTTCTTTGGTAGCTTCTGACGGAGTGTAGCAAGATATGCTGCATAGAATTCACAGACTATGAATGGGGCGTACTTGCCCAACTACTGTGTTGGCCATCTTAGCCCATGTCTGTCTAGCTCTGCATCCAACCCAGACACTTTATCTAACCCTGAGTCATTCAATCTCGATTCTTCGTGAAATTTTCGCACCGGTTTTCCCTGTCCCTTGGGTTCCAAATCCTGATTATACATCTCTTTCATCCCTGGGACACACCATATGTGATCGACGGGGGGTTGAGACTGGACTTATTCTTGTTGGGAAGTTCTCTCAGACTCTGATTCTGACTCAGAGTGTGAGGGGGTCATCTGTGGAAGGTTGTTATCCGACCCGTCCCCATAACCCTGCTGTTCCTCCTCTTCAGATTGGGAGGAACTGCTAACTTCCATGAGCATCTGTGCTACAAGTACCCGAGTCTGGGGTCTATTGGCTTCAGGGTCTATCTTGACTCTATGGACTTCCACAGAGCCCTCTGAATGCTCAGTCTTGGAGGATTCATCGATCAACCTCCATTGGAAAGTTTGAATTGCAAGCTTGTCCTTTGGGGGAATTTTATCTACAAAACAACCACAGAGCAACATATAAGTTTCAAGATGTTTGATCTAGTAAATCACATAACACAGAACAAGAAACGCAAACACTGAAGCATAGAAACAAAATAAAATAGAAGAAAGATCACTGAAACACTTGCAGGTCAGTAGGTACGAGTATAGGTACAACTCGTGAGATGCCGAAAAAGTCATACACTAGCCTCGTAGTAATAAAATGACTTACAAAAATGCAATCTAACCTCAGATACGAGAGGCAGCTACGATCGTAGGGGAGCCTACGAGTCGTAGCCTGGTCCGGTACCAAATTTCAGAGACATTTTTAAGAATTAAGTTAGGATTATGAGACCCTCCCTACGGCTCATAACAGGTTTTATGAGTCGTACGTGAGTCTTGTATGGGAAATATGAAGAAACCACAAGTGACTGATGCTTTCCATGAGGGAGCACTACGACTCGTAGGGGAGCTTATGAGTTATAGGAGTGCCTCGTAGCTAAAAACAGAAGGCACCACTGGTGCCTATCATTTTCCCACAACAAGCATAAGTAAAGCACACAATTCAAAATGCTTGGCACATAAAAGCAACATAAAATAATCGGCACATAAGCTATCCCAAAATGACGATATAAAGTTAAAGCAACTATCATCCCCAAGAATCAAAATCATTTTAACATTGCATCAAGCAAACCTAAAATAAAATACTTTCCATGCTCATATTTGATATCAACTAGACATGCTATAAAGATGCAAATACCATTTAGGCCATTTCGATCCAGTCCAACATGTTAAAACACCTAAATTTCCATTCTGACAACAATTAACACAATGGTTGGGCAACAATTAAGCCTTACATTCCATGAACCAACAATTTCACATTCACAATCTCCCACTGAAGAATTCCAAACAAGATTTGAATCACAACAAAACTTTTCAAAGCATTCAAATCCTAGGTTTCATGTTTAGATAAAAAATCACCACATGGCATGATTATACATGGTTAAACTAAGCATACGCTCATCCAAGGAATAGGTTCACCATGAAAGATTGCTAAATTTAACCATGAGGCTTACTGATTGATCGGGGAATTTAACCAAAGCAAAGAGAAGTAAAAATCACGCTGAAACCCTAGAAATAGTGACCTCGCCAAAATCCTTGCCGGAAAGTGACGTGGGTAGCTGGGATTTTGGCCAGAAAAGAGAAATACAGTGATGGGTTTGGGGGAGAGATCGCCGAATTTAGGGTTTTAAAATGAAATAAGGGGTCAATTGTTATTTTGACCCCCTTTATATAAAAATTGGGTCGTCATTTAAAATGCTGCTGATCGGGGCTATGAGACCTTGACTATGAGTCATAGGATAGCCTATGACTCATAGGTCCCGATCTCATAACAGACCTAATACTTGCAAAAATTTAGGAATCATACCTAGGCACTACGAACCCCTCCTACGACTCGTAGATGACTCTATGAATCGTAAGGTTGGCTCGTAGTGTATGTGCAACTTCTTATATTCATTGATTCCCTCTACGAGGCACGACTACTAGTCGTAGTGGTGATTATGACTAGTAGGCCTGCTCGTAGGAGCTGCTCCCAGTGTACCTTTTGCATACCTTCAATTCTTCAATTTTCACTTGCAGACCAAGTCTCAAAACACAACAATATCCAGAATACTACAACTGCATTAATGTCTTTTAACTTAAAACAAACTCATACCTTCTACCTAGAATCTCAATAACCAAAAACACTTACGAACAAACAATTATCAAAGATACTTGGGTTGCCTCCTAAGAATGGCCTTTTTAATGTCGTGGCTCGACTTTATCATCGTCCTTCGTCAACTATCTTCAAGGGTCCACACCTCACTCTTGAACTCATCCGGATGCTTCATGGATTGACGAATACCAAATACGACCTCTGCATCATTGACCCTAAACTGCAGTTGTCCAGAATCCATATCCACTAGGGCTCTCCCAATGGACAGAAATGGTCCACCCAAGATGATGGGCACCTCAAAATCAACTTCGCAGTCAAGGATCACAAAATCTGCGGGAACGATGAATTTATCAACTTTAACAAGCATATCCAAAAGGATTCCCTCCATCTTCTTAATGGTTCGATCCGCTATAAGCAACCTCATTCTTGTCTGGGTGGGAGTGCCAAGTCCAAGCTTTTTGAATACAGCAAGACTCATTAGATAGATGCTCGCTCCTAAGTCACATAATGCTTTTGCAAACTCAACATCACCAATGGTGCAAGGAATGGTGAATGTACCGGGGTGCTTTTGCTTCTGAACAAGGCACTTGGTCATAATAACACTAATTGTTGGAGTTCTTAGGAGAACTCTAGGCTCAACGTGTGTTTCTTGATCACCAAATCCTTCATATACTTGGCATACCCGGGCATTTTCTCTAAGGCGTCTAGAAGGGGAATGTTGATGGATAGTTGGTTCAACATCGAGAGGAAGTGTTTGAATTTACTCTCCTCTTATTTTTTCTTAAGCCTTTGATGGAAAGAATGAGGTGGTTTGGGAATTGATTTCAACTTCTCATGCTCCCTTGCCTCTTCTTGTTGCATCCCAACAACCTTTGGATCTTCTCCCTTAACCACGACATCACCACTAAGACCCTTCTAATCAACTTCATCCACAAATACCGGCATAGGGGGATCTACGGTGCTCTTGCAACTCAAGGTCATGACCTCCATGCAATGCTCTTCATTTTTATGGTTTTGAACCGTATTACTTGGTAAGGTATCCTTTTGGTGTTGGTTCAACTATGAATAAACTTGTCCAAATTATTGTTCCAGTTGCTTAATCGCCATCGAGTGAGACTCTATTTTCTGGTTAATACTTGAAATATCTGCTTTTATTCCCTTTAGAGTATCATCTTGGTGGTCGGCCCTTTTCAACAACTTTTTGAACATCTCTTCGATCCTGGAATTACTTGATCCGACATCACGGTTATAAGGTGGCACAAAAGGACCATTCCTGTAGCCCTCTCTTCTTTCCCATTCAACATCTGGCACTCTCTATCTATCGTAGTATCCACCCCGGTTGTCTCTATGCACCCCATCACGGTTGAAGTTCCGACCTTGATTCCCGGACCCTTGCGACCAATAGTCCGAATCGGACCCTTGGGGGTTGTTCCGGAAAGTCGCCGCTTGTTTACTTACAAAACATGCGTCTTCATCAAAGAATGGATCATCATACATTGGAGTCTTGGAGGTTGATAGGTTACCGCTTGAATACTTTCTTGGTTTTGCTTAAAGACCAAGTCCATACTTGTGCGAAGTTGAGCAAGTTACTCCATGATCTCTTTGTTTACCTTTGCTTGCTCATTGTTGGTGTTGACCACACAAGAAGTCTTCATCGCATCTCTCTCTCATTGACCCCATGCTATATTTTTTGACTACTTGCTCCATCTTTGTGGTAAGGTAGGTCAAGAAACATGCCTCCCATGATTGTCTCGGCACAAGCTTGACTATTCTCGTCAAGTGCCCGATAAAAGATCTCAACCAAGGCATCATCAACAATCTTGTGATCAGGGACAATCCTCAAACATTTAGTAAACCTCTCCTATATAGTGCTAATATAGTTATCTGGCAATTGCTCAAAGTTGTTGATTTGGTCCTTGAGCTTCAACTGCTTAGATCTTGGAAAATATCTTTCAAGAAATACTCTCTGAAGCTTAGCCCAACTTGTAATAGTACCTGGAGGAAGCTCGGACAACCATACAGTTGCATTGCTAGTCAATGATAGTGGAAACACTCTTAAACCAACAATATCAAGAGAAAGGTTTTGTATCCCCATGACAGACGGTGGGGATCCTCTGATGGTAGCCCTGTGAATAGTCTGCGGTTTGGAGTATTTGGAGCAATCCACTCGATATCGTGAACTTAGTATCTGCCGGTAAAAGAGGCAGTACTATTGCACCGGTAACCTCCATAGCATAGGGTTCAGTCGATGCTGATTCCAACTATAAGCATTTTTATTGAAGTCCCTGAGCTATGGCCTATTACCCTTTGTTTTAGATTCTCCTCTCTTCGCATATCCTCATTCGTATTGGGAATACAACCTAGTATACCCTGCAAATAAAATCAAAACAACAAAAACAAAAACAACTATAAAATACAAAAGATTCTAGATATCAACACTAGAAGTAACTAATAGTGAATTAAAGTCAAAACCTAGCCATATTCCCTGGCAACGGGACCATAATTTATGATAATGTTCACGCCCCAACAAGAAAGCGGTCGCTGTCAACAATTAACCTAACCAAAGGTTAGGGTCGAATCCACAGGGAATACCGGGCTTGACTATAAGAATCCATTACTAATCATTTCAAGCATAAATAACTAAAATCTCAAAATAGGGGGGGGGTTTCGATTCAAAAACAAAGTAAAATAAACACTAAACTAAGTCGCGAGGAAACATTCAATTTTAGGGACAGCTTGGGAATTGTGTTCATCATGGTTCGTCCTAGGTAACATAACTACAATTGGAAATTCATATGCAAGACAGTAACTAAGGTTCTTCCAGCCCTCTTTTGAAGGTGAAGGTCGAATTTCACCATGGCGCTTGGTCAGCCACCATGACGTGCCAACTAACCTTTATCAATTGTCCCAGTCAACCTCCTCTTGGTCAAGTTTGGTTGATTAGATGAGAACACATTTGTCAAATCCTTTCATCTACTTCCCTTTACCTATTTGTCCCTACCTTGGTCGGGCTAGTGATAGTAGGTGGGGTTTGGTGTTGGCCACCACCAAACGACAAATCATAATGAAGGGAAATAGTTAATGCATGCAAACCCAATTGTAGAAATGCAACAAACCTAGGTTATTTCAAATCAACTATCCATGATTCTCACAACCCCAAGTTGTGGGTGCTTAGCTACTCAGGGCTAAGGAAAAACAAGAAAAAATGCAAATACAAGACATAAATGAAAGTTTTACCAAAAACACTGAGGAGTGTAGGCACCACAAATTGCAAACCCAAAAGATTGGTTGATCAACAATGAGTACAAATCAAGATTTGCAATCCCCAAAAATGGGATTTCCAAAAGAAAATAATAAGCTAATCTAAAACCCTAAAATATTCTTGAGAGAATATTCAAAGTTATGCTCTCTCTTCTCCATTATGGAATCTTCGTTTAAAACCAAACTAAATGTATTTATAGTGTTTACAAATAAAACCTAAAAATAACACAGAAAACATAGCTGGTAACTGGTACACCTTGCAGGTACAACTCGTAGGGTGACCTAGGAGTCATAGTCAGGGTCTCGTATCAGGTTCTTGGCATCTTGGACTGAACTGGTATGACCCACAAGTACAAGTCATTGCTTGAGCTATGAATTGCATGTTCCTCTCGTAGTCTTGGCCTTCAGTTTTTGGTCCAACCTCTATTTCTTGCTACAACACACCCTACAACTTATATCTTGGGCTACGACTTGTAGGTGAGCTTGTATGTACTATGATTCAGCAAAATGTTCAACTTTCCTTCAAAATCATGCCAATCAAACTTTTCTGCAATAACAACACAAAAACATATAAAAACCATAAAAATTCACATTAAGAACTCATAAAATCCCTTGTTTTGGGCATTAAATGTGTTGTATTTTCATAGCACATCAGTTGGTGATGGTGGCAAAGAGGTGGATAGAGAGGTTCATCAGTTGGCTAGATTGGAAATTAGGTTGGAGGAGGTTGACAATGGTGGTGTAGTGGTTGTTGGTGGTTCTAAATCTTCATTGATTGAGGAGGTAAAGGAAAAAAAAGATCTTGACCCTGCCTAGCTAGAGTTGAAGGCCTTGGTGGGAGGATGTAAGGTGGAGGTTTTCTCCCAAGGGTGAGATGGTGCCCTTAGGTACCAAGGTAGATTGTTTGTGCCTAGTATTGATTTGAGAGAGAAGATTTTAGATGAGGCTCGTAATTATTCCTATTCTATTCACCCCGGTTCTACAAAGATGTATAGGGATTTGAGAGAGGTGTATTGGTGGGGTGGTATTAAGAGAGACATTGCCAAGTTTATATTAGAATATCATAATTGCCAACAAGTAAAAGCCGAACATCAAAGGCTGGGTGGCCTAACCCAAGATATAGAGATTCCTACTTGGAAGTGGGAGGAAATCAACATGGATTTTGTGGTTGGGTTACCTAAGACTAGAAGACATTTTGATTCTATTTAGGTTATGGTTGATAGAATGGAAAGGTCAGCTCATTTCTTACTGGTCAAAAGTACTTATGGTGCCGAAGATTATGCCAAATTGTACATTCATGACTTTGTTAGATTGCATGGAGTGCCTTAGTCTATCATTTCAGATCATGGTGCTCAATTCACTTCTCACTTTTGGAGGTCCTTCCAAAGAGGTATTGGTACCAAGGTAAAGCTTAGTACAACCTTGCACCCTCAAACGGATAGCCAAGCCAAGAGAACTATTCAAACTCTTAAGGATATGCTTAGAGCTTATGTTTTGGTGTTTAAAGGTAGTTGGAATGAACATCTTCAACTCATTGAGTTTTCTTATAATAATAGCTATCATTCAAGCATTGTATGGCTCCTTTTGAAGCTCTTTATGGTAGGCTTTGTAGATCCCCTCTTGGGTGGTTTGAAGTGTGGGAGATAGCTTTGCTAGGTCTGGATTTGGTTATGGAGGTCTTGGAGAAGGTGAGGGTAATAAGGGAAAGGTTGAGTACAGCCGACAGTATACAAAAGTCATATTCCGATATAAGAAGGAGAGAACTTGAATTTAAAGTTGGTGATTGGGTCTACTTGAAAGTCTCACCCATGAAGGGTGTGGTCCGATTTGGCAAGAAGGTAAATAGAGTCAAAGATTAGTGGGTACTTATAGAGTTTTGAGAAGGATTGGTAAGGTGGCCTATGAGTTGGAGTTGGCCATTGAAATGAATATTACTTATCCGGTCTTCCATGTATATATGTTGATGAAGTGTGTGGGTGACCCAAATGCTATTGTACATTTGGATGTTATGGGTGTGGTGGAAGATAATTTGACTTATGAGGAGGTTCTGGTATAAATTTTGGATATACAGGTCAAGAGGTTGAGGAACAAGGATGTAGCTTTCGTCAAGGTTCTTTGGAGAAACCAACAAGTTGAAAGTGCCAAACGAGAAGCTGAGGCGGTCATGACAAAATGATATCCATATCTCTTCCACTCCATCACGCCTAAAGTACTAATTCAAGACCCCTAAATGATTTCAAGTCTTAAATTTCAACCCTTATGTCATTTGCATGCATTCATGTTTATGTTGACAAGTTTATGATGATTTTTGACATTCATGTTGAGATTTTTGAAAATGATGTTTGAGGGTATTTGTTGCATTCATGTTGGGTAGAAATATTCATGATTACTTCTCTTATGTACGTTTCTTTGACATTCTGGGACAAATGTTCCCAAGGGGGAAATATTGAAGCACCCCAAAAGTACCCGAAAATATGTCTCGAAAATGCCCATAATTGTAATTTCTATATATCTCAAAATTCGTACGTGATATCGATAATATGACTTCATATTATTGATTAGGGGGAAATATTGAGTGGGAAATGGGTATAACCCCGATTTTGGAGGACCCTTAGCGAAATTTCATTTTTGCCAACTTTTCAATTTCCAGTGTGCATCTGCGTTGGCCCTGCGATGTGGACCCATCACGGAGTAGTGTTGTGACTTTCTTATTTTTCCTGTTTTGACCTAAGGCATTGGGGTCTTGACCCTATGCCTCCTTATGCATAAAAATACCTATACTTAGTCATTTTTCAACGCTATATCACTCAAGATACTGTCAAAATCCTCTCTAACACTTAAGCAAGCATTTCATCCAAATTCAAGTTTCCCAAGCTTAGTTTGGATCTTAAGAACTTCATTCAAGCTTCAGGTTCTCATTCAAGTCTTCATCAAGGAAATCCCCAAATTTGAGGTATGTGGGCTTCAACCATTGGGTCCTTTTTATGAAAATAACATGTTTTCAAGTTATATTTCTTATGGGTATTATTTGTTATGAGTTATGATAACAAATTATGTTTGAGTTTCATGAAATGTTGATTGGGATCACATCTCTACCTATTTCAAGCTTATACTATGAGATGGTTTGTCTATTGTGACTATGCATATTTTGGGCTATGAAACTATGATCTATTGTGAGGTTTGATAAGGGATTTTAACCTATCTTGCATGAGGGTTTTACCTTGTGTTGGTGGTTTTATTTACATTAAGCTTACTCACATTATTTCACTATTGAATTGCATGATTTTGAACTAGTATTGCACAACCGCCAAGTGTTTGATAAAATGTCTTGACATGGATTCTTGAGCTATTGATGATCTATCGCATGAGTTATGAATCAAGTGACTATATGATGATTAAGGGATTGTATGTATATATTGAATTCATGAAAAGTATCTATAGTGTTGTAAGTGGCCACACCTTGTTGAGGGGCTATGCCCATTTGCCATGTTGAGGGGTATATACCTTGACCATTTTGATGGGGGTGCTATGCCTATCTACCATGTTGAGAGGTATATACCTTGACCACTATGATGGGGAGTGACATGCCCATCTACCATGTTGAGGGGTATATACCTTAACAATTATGATGGAGGGTGACATGCCCATCTACCAATTGAGAGGTAGATGCCTCAATCACCTTCCAAAGGGTGACATGCCTTGGATTCCAAGTAATAGCTTGCTTGGTATATGATGATGGTCTGTTCCTACACATATAATCTATATTCTCAAGTTATATGTTTTACAATCATGTTACTTCAAGCATTGAACATGCATGCTATCACGACCCAAGCCTAGGGCCTTGATGTGACACGCGCATGTGGAACCCGAAGGGACCCCAAGCAAGCCTCTTAACATATCATTACATATCCTTGGTCGCGGAAGCAATAGAATACAATAAAAAGTAGTAAATAGTGACAAAAGGGGCTAAGAGCAACTTCCATATCAGAATCAATGAGAGTCAAAGCTTATAAACATAATACAAACACGTATAACAACACCTCTAAAACTTAGATACTTAGCAGGGGCCAAGACAAGCTACCGGGCTCATCCTCATAGTCAACATATATACAAAAGAAGGATAGTCTTGGAACATAGTAGGATATCATAAGCATCGTACCCAAAATAGAGGACCCACTAAAGAGCTTAAGAGATGTCGTACTAGCCACGTGGAGGAGGATGATCAAGCAGTGCTCCGGTTCCTACATGGTGACATCATGTAGGCATACAGTATGCGTTAGTACGTTAGAATGTACTAAGTATGTAAGATGCAATGTAACAAGTGATAAGCACCATAATCAAAATGCATAACATAGTCAATTAATAAGCTTGTAGCAATATGATATGTAATGATGTTTGAAGTAAAATCATGCTTATAGGTAGAACATAATACAACTGTAAGGACTATTAGTGCAATTCAAGGCCTACCACCTCCTTGGAGAGGTGCATGAGGTACAAACCCCTTCATGAGGTTGATGAGGTACAAACCCCCCAACAAGGTTGATGAGGTACAAACCCCCCAACAAGGTTATAGAGGTACAAACCCGTTGACAAGGTTTCATAGGCCTGCCACCTCCCGAGCGAGGTGATCAAGATACAAACCCCTCAACAAAGTTACCCGGGCCTACAACCTCCCGATTGAGGCTTGGTCATCCCCAACACTATAGAGATAATATCATATACATACATTCCTTTCATCATCATCATATAAATATATTCCTTTCATCATCATAAAGTCATTCAACTCATAAGACATGCATTAGACATTCAATTCCTCAACAAATCATAATTCGGACATTTTATCAAACACTTAACGGGTGTGTAATGCTAGTGTAAAAACATGCAATTCAATAGTGAAATCATGCAAGTAAATCCAATGTAAAACCATCAATAGGCACTTAGTAACACCATTAAGCAATATACATCAAAACCGTTAATCAAAACTCTCAATAGAACTTGGTTTCATAGCTCAAAACATGCTAAAATTGTCACAATTTTCATAAACACCAACATAGTGTGCAGTGAAATTCATAATAGATAAGACCCATCAATAAATGAACTTTAAATCATGCAGTTTTAAGTAAAGGAGAGCTTGGGTATCATGGGTGAAAAAGACCCATGAAAGAAATCCACATACCTTATCTTGGGAGAATAGCTTGATGAAGATTGGAGACGGAGACTTGAAGCTTGATTGAGAGCCTTAGAATCCGGATGAGTTTGAGACTTGAATTTAGGAGATAAAATATTTTCTAAGTGTTTGGGAGTGTATTTAGGAATGTCTTGAATGATATGAGGGTGAAATAAGGCTAAGTATAGGCATTTTCACGCATGGGAACACTTAGGCCAAGACCCAAAAGCCTTGGACAGAGATAAAAATTTCTGGCAACAAAATACACAGGTCCGCGTCAGGTCCATAATGTGGACCTATTGCAGAGTCAAAATTAACACATGTTCGTGATAGCTGCACGTCGCGGCACTATCGCGGATCGATTCTGGATAAGAAAAATTATGAATGTTAAAATCGCTAATCCTTTGCTCTTCAATCAGAGATAGACCAATTCCCCACTCAATTATTCCCCTTGAAAAATAATATGGAGTCGGTTTTTCAATATCGCACACAAATTTTGAAATATATGAAAATTACGATTTTGGACACTTTCGAGGCATATTTTCGGGGGTCGTTTCAATATCTTCCCCTTGAGAACATTCGTCCCTGAATGTCAAAGAAGCATATATGAGAAGAGTAATCATGAAGAAATCAGTTCCAATAAGAATAAAACTACATACTTAAACATGATTTTCAAAATCTCATCATAAGTGTAAAATCACCGTGAACTTTGTCAACATAAACATGAATGCATGCAAATGACTTAGGGGCTGGAAAATAAGACATGAAATCACAAAGGCGACTTAGAATTAGTACTTTAGGCTTGAGTATGATACAAAAGATAGGGGTATTGCTTTTGCATATCCGCTTCGGCCGCCCAAGTAGCACTTTCGACTTGTTGATTCCTCAAATGGACCTTAACGGAAGCCACATCCTTGTCGGCATAAAACTTTTAGCCATTTTGGGCCATCTTCAACCTTTTTCTAATCATCTTAACCTTCTAAAGAGCCTTCATAACTAGATCTTGTCCCAAAAAAGCAAGCTCTCTAGCCTCAAACCGCCCAACCGGTGATCTACAATGTCTACCATAGAGAGCCTCAAAAAGAGCCATTCCATTGCTAGAATGATAGTTATTATTATAGGGAAACTCAGTTAATGGAAGATGATCATCCCAACTACCCTTAAGCTCCAATACACAAGCCCTTAGCATATTCTCAAGTGTTTGGATAGCTCTTTCGGCTTGGCCATCCATTTGAGGGTGAAACGATGTACTAAGCTTAACTTTTGTACCAAGAGAACTTTGAAAGGACCTCTAAAATTGTGAAGTAAATTGAGCACCACGATCCGATATGATGGATAAAGGAACCCCATGCAACCTTACCAAGTCGTGAAGGTATAACCTATCATAATATTCAGCCCCATATGTGGTCTTAACCTATAGAAAGTGAGCCGATTTTGTCATCCTATCAATCACAACCAAAATGGAATCAAAACTGTTCCTAGTCTTGGGAAACCCAACAACAAAATCCATATTAATCACCTCCCACTTCCAAGTAGGAATCTCAATGTCTTGGGTTAGGTGACCCGTCCTTTGATGTTGGGCTTTGACTTGTTGGCAACTATGGTAACCGGATACAAATTAGGCAATGTCCCTCTTCATGGGAACCAGGGTGTATAGAATATGAAGAATTATGGGCCTCAAAAAGGATTTTCTCCCTCAAACCATCAACACAAGGTGCACACATCCTACCTTGGTACCTAAGGGCACCATCTCTCCCTTGGGAGAAAACCTCAATCTGACCCTCTTTCACCAGGGCCTTCAATTCTAACAAGGAGGGATCAAGGTCTTACGTATCTATCACCTCATCAACCAAGGAAGACTTAGGACCATCAACAACAACAACAACAACACCATTATCAATCTCTTCCAATCTAACCCCCAATCTAGCCAACCGATGCACCTCCCTAGCCACCTCTTTACCACCACCATCAACATGAGCTAGGCTATCCACAGACACCTTACTCAAGGCATCCGCCACCACATTAGCCTTACTGGGATGATAATGCACACTCATGTCATAGTCCTTAAGAACTTATAGCCACCTTCTTTGTCTCAAGTTGAGGTCTTTTTGAGTGAAGACATATTGGAGGCTCAAATGATCGGTGAACACATCAACATGCACCCCATACAAGTAATGGCACCAAATCTTTAATGCAAATACAACAACAGCTAACTCAAGATCATGCGTAGGATAATTCTATCATGAACTTTGTATTTTTTAGAAACATAGGCTATGACCTTACCATTTTGTATCAACTCACAACCCAAACCAAATCGAGAAGCATCACAATAGACAACAAATCCCTCTAGCCCTTCTAGTAGCGACAATTTAGGAGTGTACACAAGCTTATCTTTTAATGTTTTGAAACTCTTTTCACATTCATCGGACCATACAAATTTGGCTTTCTTTTGAGTCAACTTTTTCATGGGAGAGGCAATAGAAGAGAACCCATTCATGTAACGACCCTAAAGAGTACCCGAAAATGTGCCTTGAAAGTGTCTGAAATTGTAATTTCATATACCTCAAAATCCCTACGTGATATCAAAAATCCGCATTAACATTCTTGTTCAGGGGGTCAAATTTAGGGGAAAAAGGGTCTAACTCCGATTTTAGAGCAACCGTAGCAAAATCCAAAATTTTAAAGCGTTAATTTCAAGTAGCAACTTTGCGTCAGTATATTATTTTGGTGTCAGCTTTTAGTTTCGATCCAAGACTTTTAAGTCTTGGGCCTAAATGATCCCACACGGGAAAATACCTATACTTAGCCATTTTTCACCCTCATATCATTCAAAACATTCCCCAATACTCACACTATGTTGGGTTTATGAAAATAACTGCACACTATGTTGGGTTTATGAAAAGTGTGACTGTTTGTGATGTTCTGAGCTATGAAACCAAGATATATTGTAAGATTTGATGAAGGTTTTGATGTATATTGCTTGACAGTGTTACCAAGTATCTATTGATGGTATTAAATTGAATTTTCTAGCATGATTTCACTCTTGAATTGCATGGTTTAACACTAGCACTACACACCCTGTAAGTGTTTGATAAAATATCCAGTTGTGGTTTCTTGAGGAATTGAAGGTCCAATGCATGTTAATGAGTTAAATGACTATATGATGATGATATGATGATGATATGATGATAAAATGATTATGAAAGTAATGTATGTATATGATGACTATATGATGATGAAAGAATGTGTGAATATGATGATGAAAAGAATGTATGGCTAAGACGACTATATGATGATGGGAGGAATATATATATGTATATATGATATTATCTCTATAGTGTTAGGGTTGGCCAAACCTAGCTCAGGGGTTTGTAGGCCTGAGTATCCTATTGAGGGGTTGGTACCTCGATCGCCTAGCTCTGGGGGTGGTAGGCCCGGGTAACCTTGTTGGGGGTTGGTACCGATCAAGCTTCTTGGGGGTTTTGTACTCTATCGACCCATTGGGGGGTTTATACTCTATCAACCATGTTGGGGGTTTGTACCCATCAACCTTTTGGGGGATTTGTACTCCATTAACCTCATGAAGGGGTTTATACCTCATGCGCCTATCCAAGGGGGTGGTAGGCCTTGGCTTGCACTATAATGGTCACTCCTAACACTCGTATTATGTTCTATATAAGCATGGTTTTACTTAAAATCATTCAAATATGTCATATTATTAGTATGTTATTCATTGCTTGTGTTTATGCATTTTGTTTATGATGCCTATCTATTGTTGCATTACATCCTACATACATAGTACAATCAAACGTACTAATGCATGCTTTATGCCTATATGATATCACCATGTAGGAACCGGAGCTCCTATTGATTCTCCTCATGGCTAGATGGATTGTTCAAGTTAGCTTATGGTGAGTCCTCAAGTCCGGGGACAATATCTTTCTTCTCTCAAGCTTATTGAGACAACCCCCAAAAGTGCCCAAAAATGTGCCTCGAAAATACTTGAAATATTAATTTCCATATATCTTAAAATCCAATGCATGATATCCGACTTCATATTCTTTTTAAGGGGGTCAAAATTAGGTGGAAAGAGGTTTAACCCCGATTTTAGAGCAACCGTATCAAAATTCGAAATTCCCAAATGCAAATTCTAGAGAGCTTTTTGTGCCCCTGGTGTGACGCTCCAAGGGTGCGCACTAGTGTTAAATTTTACCCAGTTTTGACTTCGGTCCAAGACATTTAAGTCTTGGGACTAAGTGTTCCTAAACATGAAAATGCCTATACTTAACTATTTTTCACCCTCATATTATTTTAAACATTCCCCAATCCTCATTCAAAAACTTAACCAATATTTTACTCCTAAACTCAAGTCTCAAAACCCTCTTCGGATATAAGAAATTCCTCTCAAGCTTCAAGTCTCCATATTCAATCTTTATCAAGTTCATCTCCAAAACTATGGTATGTGAATTTCTTTCATGGGTTCCTTTCACCATGATACCCAAGCTTCCTTTTACTCTAATTTGCATGATTTAAAGTTGGTTTACAATTGGGTTTATCTTATTATGAAATCACTGAACACCTTATTGAAGCTCATGAAATTGTGACTGTTTTGCTATATCTAGAGTTATGAAACCAAGGTCTATTGTACGATTTAATGAAGGGTTTTGATTTAAATTGGTTGAGGGTGTTACCAAGTATCTATTGAAGGTTTTGCATTGAATTTTATAGCATAATTTCACTCTTGAATTGCATGACTTTACACTAGCACCTTGGTGGCTTTTCTTGGCCCTTACTACGTATCTATGTAGTAGAGGTGTTGTTGGCATGATGTGTAATTATGCTATGAGCCTTGACTCTCTAGTCTCTTGATTTTTATGTTATGAAAGTTCACCCTTAGTCCCATTGCCCTTATTTCTATTCTTTACACGCTATTTAATTGCTTCTGCAACCAAGGATGTATAATGATATGCTAAGAGGCTTTTTTGGGGTTCCTTCAGGTTCCCAATTCGCCGGTCACGACTTGGCCCTAGGCTTGGGTCATGAAAAAGTTGTTATCAGACCATTGGGTTATTAATGGTCCTTAAATTCCAACACACCGTGTCGATAAGAGTCTTATTCATGGTTGTGAAGTGCGCCACGCCTATGAATAAGAGGTTATAAGACATTTTAGGAAATGTTTCCATTTTTTTTATCTATGTCGTGTGATAGAGTTAAGTCCCCTAAGGCTTATTTCTTACTTCAACTAATTTCAGAATATGGCTTAAGCTACTTAGGACGTTGATATATCAAATGCGGAGGTTCGCAATGCTCTATGGGTATTGCCCAAAGCAGTGACAAACTTTACAACTCACCTCAATCAACAAGTGAGTGCCCCCAGGCTTCAAGTGGTAAGATGAGGTAGTGGAAATGGAAGGAGGCCAAGAGGTCATATTTTGAAGGAACATTACAAAGTCCCAAAGCTATGGGTGGTGTAGTGCCTTATGCTAGATACCCAAGATGTGGTAGATGCCATGATGGCCTATGCTTGAAGGGTATAAATGCTTTTTATGGTTGTGGGAAGATAGGTCATAAGGTAACTGATTATCGTCGTAAACGCCTCATGGGTAAAGGTGTTAATGGTGGAGGGCCCAAGCACAAGTACCTTACGTGTAGGAAGAACCACAATTGCCCATGTTGGGGGAACTCTAGTGCTTGCTTTGGATGTAGTGAAATGGATCATAGGGTTATTGATTGTTTTCATACTCGAAAAAGGTGTAAGGTGGGAAATCGGAAGAACAAGGTGATCATGTTGATCAAGAGGCTCAATGGATGGAGGTGGCACCCAATGTTGTTACTGGTATGTTGATGTTTCCTTTGACTTTGATTTGTGTGCATTGTTATGTCTGGGTGCCGCTTATCTTTCATTATCCCCTTTGTTTGCTCATGGGATTTATGTATGTCTCAAATTGTTATGTGAGTCTTATGTGGTGTCTACTCCTATTGGTGCATCTATTGTCGCTAGAAAAGTTTTATAGAAATTGTCCCGTTTGCATTCTGCATAAGATATTGCTTTGTGATTTTGTTGAGTTGGAAAAGGTGGATTTTGATGTCATTCTTGGGATGGGTTGGTTGCATGCATACTACGCCTCTATTGATTGTAGAACCCATAGGATCAAATTTCTATTCCCAAATGAGCCCGTTCTTGAGTGGGAAAGTCATGATGTGGTGGCCAAGGGTAGGTTCATCTCTAGCATTAAAGCCTGTAATTTGATCTCTAAGGTTTTCTCTATCATCTTGTGAGGGTAAGGGATATGGAGTCCAAAGTCCTTTCTATAGAGTCGGTTCCGGTTGTAAATGAGTTCCTAAACGTCTTCCCAAATGACCTTCCTGGTGTCCCTCCAGAAAGGGAGGTAGATTTTGGTATAGAGCGCCTTCTCGATAACCAACCCATTTCTATTCCCCTTACCATATAGCCCCGATGTAGTTAAAGAAGTTGATGGAACAATTGAGGGATTTTTTAGAGAAACATTTCATTAGGCCTAGCCAATCACCTTGGGGTGCACCATTGTTGTTTCTGAAAAAGAAAGATAGGTTCCTTAGAATGTGTATTAGCTACTGGAAACTCAATAGGATCACCATAAAGAATAAGTATCCTCTTCCAAGAATTGATGATTTGTTTGAACAATTTCAAGGGGCTAGTCATTTCTCCAAGATTGATCTTTGGTCTGAGTATCATCAAGTGAAGGTGAGGGAGTGTGACATTCCCAAGATGGCCTTCCAAACTAGTTATGGGCATTATGAGTTTGTTATGATGTCTTTTGGGTTGACCAATGCACCGACCATCTTCATGTATCTTATGAATAGGGTCTTTAAACCCTACCATGACTTATTTGTTGTGGTCATCATTGATGATATTTTGACCTATTCACCTAGTGAAGAGGAGCATATGAGTCATTTGTGGGTAGTGCTTTAAAGGTTGAGGGAAGAGAAGTTGTATGCTAAGTATGAAAAGTGTGAATTTTTGTTGAAGGATGTTGCCTTTCTAGGTCAGTGGTTTCGGGGGATGGTATTAAGATGGATCCTAAAAAGATGGAAGTGATTAGAAATTGGCCTACACTGTTGACCCCGTCAGATATTAGGAAGTTCTTGGGCTTAGCGGGTTACTACCATAAGTTTCTGAATGGGTTTTCTTCTATTGCTTCTCCCATGACCAAGTTGATCCAAAAGGAAGCCAAATTTGTGTGGTCCAATGAGTGTGACAAGAGTTTCCAAAGATTGAAAGATAAGCTTGTGTCCGCTCCTATATTGTCACTACCCTTCTTGTGTCTGCTCCTATATTGTCACTACCAAAAGGGCTAGAAGGATTTGTTGTGTATTGTGATGATTCTAGGGTTAGTTTGGGTTTTGTGTTGATGCAAAATGGTAAGGTAATAGCCTATGCGTCTAGACAACTCAAAGTGCATGAAAAGAATTACCCTATTCATGATCATGAACTAGTCACCGTGGTATTTGCATTACAAATTTGGTGTCATTATTTGTATTGGGTGCATGTTGATGTGTACACCAATCATAAGAGTCTCCAATATGTCTTCACACAAAAAGAACTTAATTTGAGGCAGAGAAGGTGGTAAGCACTTCTTAAGGATTATGACATGAGTATGCATTATCATCCCGGTAAGGCTAATATAGTGGCCGATGCCTTGAGTAGAGTGTCCATAGGTACCCTAGCTCATGTTGATGGTGCTGCTAAAGAGGTGGCTAGGGATGTCCATCGGTTGGCTAGATTGGAAGTTAGGTAGGAAGAGATCGATAATTGCTATGTTGTGGTAGTTGATGGATCTAAATCTTCACTGGTTAAGGAGGTAAAAGCTAAGCAAGATC
The DNA here is from genome assembly GCA_026153255.1 of Solanum medicagineum. Taxonomy (NCBI): domain Eukaryota; kingdom Viridiplantae; phylum Streptophyta; class Magnoliopsida; order Solanales; family Solanaceae; genus Solanum; species Solanum medicagineum. The sequence goes on along the minus strand of JAPFFP010101280.1, from coordinate 11,827 downwards.
TTGACCCCACTTTGTTAGAATTAAAGGCATTGGTAAAAGATGGTAAGGTAGAGGTTTTCTCCCAAGGGGGAGATGGTGCCCTTAGGTACCAAGGTAAGTTATGTGTACCCTGTGTTGATGGCTTGAGGGAGAAAACCCTTGATGAGGCCCATAATTCTTCTTATTCTATTCACCTCGGTTCTACCAAGATGTATAGAGATTGAAGAGAGGTGTATTGGTAGGGAGGTACAAAGAGGGACATTGCCAAATTTGTATCCAGTTGTCATAGTTGCCGACAAGTGAAAGACGAACATCAAAGGCCGGGTGGCCTAGCCAAGGACATAGAAATTCCTACTTGGGAGTGGGAAGAAATTAATATGGATTTTGTGGTTGGGCTGCCAAAGACTAGAAAGGGTTTTGATTCCATTAGGGTTGTGGTTGATAGAATGACAAAATTGGCTCATTTTCTATCGGTTAAGACTGTATATGTGGCTGACGATTATGCTAGGTTGTACATCCATGAGTTGGTAAGGTTGCATGGGGTTCCCTTGTCTATCATATTGGATCGTGGTGCTCAATTTAATTCACATATTTGGAATTCCTTTCAAAGGGATCTTGGTACAAAAGTTAAGCTTAGTATGGCCTTTCACCCTCAAACGGATGGTCAAGCCACAACAACTATCAAAACTTTTGGGGATATGCTTAGGGCTTGTGTATTAGAGTTGAGGGGTAGTTGGAATGATCATCTTTCATTGATTGAGTTTGCGTATAACAATAGCTATCATTCTAGCATTGGTATGGCTCCTTTTGAGGCCCTCTATGGTAGACGTTGTAGGTCATCGGTTGGGTGGTTTGAAGTAGGAGAAAAGAAAACAGCCCAAAATTCTCAAAAGCCCAATGCCGATGTGAGGAAAAGAGAGCTTGAATTTAAAGTTGGTGATTGGGTCTATTTCAATATGTCACTCATGAAGGGTGTCATTCCATTTTGTAAGAAAGGCAAGTTGAATCCAAGATATGTGTGGGTAATAAGAAGGATTGCCAAGGTAGCTTATGAGTTGGAATTGCCTAGTGAGATGGATTTGGCTCATCCGATTTTCTATGTGTCTATATTGAGGAAGTGTGTGAGTGATCCGAATGCTATTGTTCCATTGAATGTTGAGGGTGTGGTTGAAGACAACATGAATTATGAACAGGTTCTAGTAGAGGTCTTGGATAGACAAGTAAAAAGGTTGAGGGGCAAGGATGTGGCTTCCGTTAAGGTCCTTTGGAGGAATCAACAAGTCAAAAGTACTACATGGGAGGCCGAAGCGGACATGCAAAAGCGATATCCTTATCTTTTTCCATTCTACTCAAGCCTAAGGTACTAATTCTAAGTCCCTTATGTGATTTCATGTCTCATGTTTCAGCCCCTATGTCATTTGCATGCATTTATGTTTATGTTGACAATGTTCATGGTGATTTTAACATTATCTTGAGGTTTTGAAAATGGTGTTTAAGTGTGTTGATGCATTCTTCTTGGGGCTGATTTCTTCATGATTACTCTTCTTATATATTCTCTTTGACATTAGGGGAAGAATGTTCCCAAGGGGAAGAAATTGAAACGACCCCAAAAGTGCCCAAAAATGGGCCTCGGAAGTGCCCGGAATCGTAATTTTCATATATCTCAAAATCCGTGCTTGATATCAAAAATATGACTTCATATTCTTATTCAAGGGGAAAAATTGAGTGGTAAATGGGTCTAAACCCGATTTTAGAGGAACCGTAGTGAAATTTGATTTCCCTAAGCTTGCGTAAAACAATGGCGATCTGCATTGGTACCGCGACGCGTAGCCGTCACGGACCAGTGTAAAACTGCCCTCCGTGATAGGTTCGCATTGCAGACCAGACGTGGACCTATGTATTTTGTTGCCAGTGATTTTATCTCAGTCCAAGGCTTTTGGGTCTTGGGCCTAAGTCTTCCCATGCGTGAAAATACCTATACTTAGCCATATTTTACCTTCATATCATACAAGACATTCTCCAATATTCTCTCAAACACTTAGACTAATATTTCTCTCAAAATACAAGTGTCCAAGTCTCTTCCGGATCTTAGGGAATTCATCCAAGCTTCAAGTCTCCATTCATATCTTCTTTAAGGATTTCCCCAAAATCAAGGTATGTGCATTTCAACCAATGGGTCCTTTCACCTATGGTTCCAAAGCATTCTTTTTATCCAAATTGCATGATTTAAAGTTGATTTACTCATGGGCCTTACTTATTATGAATTTCACTGCACACTATGTTGGGGTTTCATGAAATTGTGATTGCATTAGCATATTTTGTGCTATGAATCTAAGATCTATTGTGAGATTTGATGAAGGGTTTTGATGAATATTGCTTGAGGATGTTACCAAGTATCTATTTATGGTTTTACACTGAATTTTCTAACATGATTCCACTCTCAAATTTCATGGTTTTACTCTAGCACTACACACCTGCCAAGTGTTTGATAAAACATCCGGTTATGATTTATTTAGGAATTAAAGGCCCAATGCATGTCTTATGAGTTGAATGACTATATGATGATGAAAGGAATGTATGTATATGATATTATCTCTATAGTGTTGGCAATTGACCAGTCCTTACTCCGGAGGTTGTAGGCCCGTGTAACCATGTAGAGGGGTTTGTACCTCGATCGCCTCGCTCGGGAGGATGTAGGCCCGTGCAACCATGTTGAGGGGTTTGTACCTCCATCACCTTGCTCGGGAGGTGGTAGGCCCATGCAACCATGTCAAGGGGTTTGTACCTTGATAACCATATTGAGGGGTTTGTATCTCATCAACCACGTTGAGGGGTTTGTACCTCATCAACCACGTTGAGAGGTTCGTACCTCATTTGCCTCTCCAAGGAGGTGTTAGGCCTTGGATATTTTCTAATAATGGTCTCTACTTACACATGTATTATGTTCTATATAAGCAATATTTTACTTCAAGCATCATTCATATATGCCAAATTGCTATATGTTTATTCATTGCCTATGTTATGCATTTTGTTTATGGTGCTTATCACTTGTTACATTGCATCCTACATACTTAGTACATTCAAACGTACTAAAGCATACTCTATACCTATATGATGTCACCATGTAGGAACCGGAGTCCCACTTGATCATCCTCCGCCACATGGCTAGTAGTATCTATTCAAGCGAGTTGGTGAGTCCTCCATTCGGGAGACAATGTCTTTGATCTTATGTTATGTAGTAATACTCTCTCTTTCTTTGATGTATGTTGACTATGAGGGTGAGTCCAGTTGCTTGTCTTGGCCCAAGCGAAGTATCTATGTAGTAGAGGTGTTGTTGGACATGATGTGTAATTATGCTATGAGCCTTGACTCTCTTGTCTCTTGATTTTTATATTATGAAAGTTCTCCCTTAGTCCCTTTGCCCTTATTTTTGTTCTTTTAATGCTATTTGATTACTTCCATGACCAAGGATGTGTAATGATATGCTAAGAGGCTTGTTTGGGGTTCCTTCTGATTCCCCATTCGCCAGTCACGATTAAGCCCAAGGTTTTGGTCGTGAAAAGCCTCATGTAAAATCTTCTTTATCAAGTCATCAACACTAGGCACACACAATCTACCGTGGTACCTAAGGGCACCATCTCCCCCTTAGGAGAAAACCTCCACTTTACTATCTCTCACCAAGGCCTTTAACTTTAACAAGGCAGGGTCAAGATCTTGTTTTGCGTTTACCTCTTCAATCAAGGAAGACTTAGAACCATTAACAACCACTACACCACCATTATTAACTTCTTCCAACCTAACCCCCAATCTAGCCAACCGATCAACCTCTCTAGGCACCTCCCTGCCACCATCATCAACATGAGCTAGACTACTCATAGACACCCTACTTAGAGCATCGGCGACAACATTAGCTTTGTCGGGGTGATAATGCACACTCATATCATAATATTAAAGAAGCTCTAACCACCTTCTTTGTCTCAAGTAAAGATCCTTTTGGGTGAACACACATTGGAGACTCTTATGATCGTTGAACACATCATCATGAGCCCCATACAAGTAGTGATTCCAAAATTTCAAAGCAAATACCACGCTGCCAATTCAAGATCATGGGTGGGATAGTTCTTCTCATGCACTTTAAGTTGTATAGAGGCATGTGCTATCACATTACCAGTTTGCATCAAAACACACCCCTAACAAATTCTTGAGGCATCACAATATACAACAAACCCTTCCAACCCTTTCGGTAGATACAAGATAGGGGCGTAGACAAGATTATCTTTCAAAGTTTGGAAACACTTTTAACACTCATTGGTCCATACAAATTTCGTCTTCTTTTGGGTCAACTTAGTCATAGGAGAAGCAATAGAAGAGAATCAATTCAGAAACTTCGGTAGTAACCAGACAAAACCAAGAACCTTCTAATGTCCGATGGAGTGAATGGTCTAGGACAATTTCTAATCACCTCCGTCTTCTTAGGATCCACCTTACTACCATTACCTAACACCACATGCCCAAGAAAAGCAACCTCCTTCAATGAGAACTCACATATTTCATACTTTGCATACAACCTCTCCTCCATCAAGACTTGCAAGACCACCCTAAAGTGATCCACATGTTCCTCCTCACTATGGGAGTGATCAAGATATCATCAATAAGAACCACCACAGACAAGTCAAGGTAGGTTTTGAAGACCATATTCATAAGATCCATAAATATAGCAATTGCATTAGTCAACCCAAAGGACATAAGCACAAACTCAAAGTGCCCACACCTAGTTCGGAAGGCAATATTTGGAATGTTACACTCCCTCACTTTCACTTGGTGATACCTGAATCAAAAATCAATCTTAGAAAAGTGGCTATCCCCTTGAAGTTGATCAAAAAGGTCATCAATCCTTGGTAAAGGGTGCTTATTCTTTATGTTGACTCTATTAAGTTGTCGGTAATCAATGCACATTAAGAGAAAAATCTTTCTTCTCCACAAACAACACTGGTGCACCCCCAAGGTGATTTTTAGGCCTTATAAAACACTTTTCCAACAAATCCCTCAATTGTTATTTCAACTCCTTCAACTCTATCGGGGCCATACAGTAAGAGGGAATAGAAATGGGTTGAGTATCGGGAAGAAGGTCTATACCAAAGTCTATTTCCTTTTCGGGAGGAACACCGGGAAGATCACTACGAAAGACATCAGGAAACTCATTAATCACTAGAACTGACTCTATAGAAAGAACTTTGGACTCAACATCCCTAACCCTTACAAGATGATAAAGACACCCTTTAGAAATCAACTTTTGGGCTTCAAGACAAGAAATGAATCTACCCTTGACCACCACATCACAACTTTCCCATTCAAGTATGGGTTCATTAGGGAATTAGAATTCCACCCTACGAGTTTTACAATCAATAGAATCATAATATGCATGCAACCAATCCATCCCAAGAATGATATCAAAATCCTCCATACAGATTCAACAAAATAACAGGCTAAGGTTTTATGCAAAATGAACATGGGATGATTTCTATAGACTCTTTTTGCATTAATAGACTCACTAACGGGGGTAGACACTTCATAAGGCTTACACAACAATGCGGGACTAATATGAAGCTTTTTGGCGACAAAAGGAGTAATAAAAGAAAGAGTGACACCCGGGTCTATCAATGCATACACATCAAAATAAAAAACCTTTAACATACCAGTGACGACATCGGACACCTCATCTACCCCTTATCTCCCTTGAAGAGCATAAAATCTATTTTTCCTTAGAGAACCCGTTGTTAGTCTCCTCTCCCTTTTTGACAAACATTTGTACCTTGGCCTTATGGATGACCATCTCTACCTTTTTTTCTAGCACAAGGATAATCAATCACCTTATGACCCACTTCACCGCAACAATAGCAAGCATTGGAGTTCTTCAAACATAGGCCATTATGGTTCCTACCACACCTTTGGCATATAGGGTTATGCACCATACCCCCACCACCTTGGAATCTAGGGTTATAATTAGCAGACTTATATTAGGAGCACTGGAAAATCCTTGCTTGGATCTTGTGGCCTTGAGGAAACCAACCACCCTTGAAATTTTTGAATCTACCTTCAAAACGATCCTTCTTAGACTCACCACTCCTTCTCTTTCTAAGCTTCTCATCCTCTAGTTGTTTAGTATATGTCATGAGGTGGGACAAATCCATATCACCTATTAGCATGGTGGTATGACACTCCTCATTAATCAAGTCGGATACACCCAACACAAATTTGTTCATCTGTGACCACGACTCGACAACCAATTGGGGGGCATACATGGAGAGTTGGTTGAACTTGAGATTATACTCCCGCACACTCATAGACCCTTGATTTAGATTCATAAATTTGATCATCTTCGCCTCCCTTAGCTCAATAGGAAAGAATCGGATGAGAAATGCTTCTTTGAACTCTTCCCAAGGGACAACACTGCCATTCCCCTTCTCCATCTTCGATTGAGTGTACCATATTTGAGCCACCCTTTTGAGTTGGTAAGCGGCCAACTCTACTTTCTAATCCGAGTTAACCCCCATAATGGACAACACCTTATACACCTCATCAATAAATTCTTGGGGATCCTCATCCACCTTGGATCCATGGAATACCGGTAGATTCATCCAGGTAAAATCCCTCACCCTTGAGGGCGGAGTAGGAGCATGATGGACTTGGGACCCTTGGTTGATTTGGTTGGTCATATCATGAGCCAACATGGTGATAGCATCTCAGAATTTATCACGAGCCACTCCCACATCTTTAGGAGCTTGAGAAGCGGTAGGGGCTGGTTGCTCCTCAGGTGAATGGGCTTTACTTAGTCTTCCTCTTGGAATAGGCATAATCGAGAATAGCAAAGAACATTCATTAGAGGAAAAATCCTTACCTTACTTCTGAAGAATGACATAGATCATGAAGAAGTGAAACATTTCCTAAAATGCCTCATAGCCCCTCGCTCATAGTTGTGGTGCACTACACAACCATGAACAAGACTTTAATCGATTTGGTATGTTGGATTCTGAGGACTATTAACAACCTAGTGCTCTGATACCAAGTTTGTCACGACCCAAGACTAGGGCCTAGATGTGACACGGGGAATGATAAACCCGAAGAAACCCCAAACAAACCTCTTAGCAAATCATCCAGACATCTGTGGTCACGGAAGTAAAATAACAACAATAAGAGACATAAACAAGGGAAAAGGCACTAAGGGAAGTCTTGATATTTATATAGCATAAAAGTGTCAAAAATTAAGCATAAGTACATCAATTGTTCCAACAAGGTGTAGTCAATTTCAACACTATAGATACTTCACATGAATTCAATACATATATACACTACTAGGTGGATGTGTAAGGTTAGTTCAAAATCATGCTATTTAAGAGTGGAATAATGTGAGAAAAATTAATGTAAATCAACCCACCTACTCATAATAAAACCCTCATTTAAGATACCTTGAAATCCATTATCAAATCTCATAATAGATCATAGTTTCATAGCCCAAAACATGCATGGTCACCATCGACAAACCATCTCATAATATAAGCTTGAAATGGATAAACATTTGTTCTCATTAGACATTTCATAAAACCCCAACATAATTTGTAATCACAATATATAATAAGTAATACCCATAAGTAATACAACTTGAAAACATACAATTGCTCATAAAAAGAAAGGTTGGCTACTATGGTGAAACGACCCAATGGTTGAAACCCCATACCTTGAGCTTGGGTTTTCCTTTATCTAAAATTTAATAAGACTTGGAGCTTGAATTGAGTTCTTGAGATCTGGAATTAAGCTCGTGACACTTCAATTTGGATGAAATATTTGGTTAAGTCTTGGAGAATGTTTTGGGAGATTTTTGAGTGATATAAAGTTGAAAAATGGCTAAGTATAGGTGTTTTTATGCATAAATATGCATGGGGCAAAGACCCCAATGACTTTGGCCGAAACAGGAAAAATAACGAAGTCACAACACTGCTCCGTGACAGGTCCGCCTGTCGCAGATTCATCATGGACAGCCATTGGATTTGAAAATTTTCAAAAATCATTTTTCTGCTATGGGTCCATTAAAATTGGGATTATGCCCATTCCCCATTCAATTTTCCAGCATATCACGAATATGAATTCAGATTTTTGATATAACGCACAGATTTTGTGATATATAGAAATTACAATTATGGGCATTTTTGAAGAACATTTTTGGGGCATTTCAATTTTAAATAGTTTCTATTCTATTACTTCTCCTAAAACTAAATTGACACAAACGAAGGCAAAATTTTTTGGACCGATGAATGTGAAAAGAGTTTCTAAACTTTGAAAGATAAGTTTGTCTCAGCTCCTATCTTGTCTCTACCGGAAGGGTTGGAAGGATCTGTTATATATTGTGTTGCCTCAAGAACTGGTTTAGGGATGCCTTAAGAATTGGTTTGGGATGTGTATTCATTCAAAGTGATAAGGTGATAGCTTATGCCTCTAGAAAACTTAAGGTGCACGAGAAGAATTATCCCACTGATGATCTTGAATTAATAGTTATGGTATTTGCTTTAAAAATTTGGCATCACTAATTGAATGGGGTTTAGGTTTATGTGTTCACTGACCACAAGAGTCTCTAGTATGTGTTCATCCTGTAACGACCCCAAAAGGTGCCCGAAAATGTGGCTCAGAATTACCCGAAACCGTAGCTTCCATATATCCCAAAATCCATGCGAGATATGAAAATCCGACTTTATATTCTTGTTCAGGGGGTCATTTTGAGTGGAAAATGACTCTAACCTAGATTTAAGAGCAAACGATCAGCAATTTCGATTTTCCAAAAATGCATTTCCAATGAGCTTTTCGCGCCCCTGGCGCATCTTTTTGGTCCAATTTTGACTTCGGTCCAAGACTTTTAAGTCTTGGGCCTAAGTGTTCCTAAACGTGAAAATACCTATAGTAAGCCATCTTTCAACCTCATATCATTCTAAACATTCCTCAATACTCATTCAAACACTTACCTAAATATTTTACTTCTTAACTCAAGTCTCAAAACCCTCTAAATCTAAGGATTTCCTCTCAAACTTCAAGTCTCCATCTCCAATCTTCATCAAGTTCAATTGCAAAGCTAAGATATGTGGGTTTATTTCATGGGTTCTTTTCATCCATGATATCCAAGCCCTTTTTACTCAAAATTGCATGATTTAAAGTTGATTTATTCATGGGTGTTATTCATTATGAAATTCGCTGCATACCATGTTGGGTTTTATGAAATTGTGACTGTTTTACTATGTTTGGAGCTATGTATCTAAGTTCTATTGTGAGGATTGATGAAGGGTTTTGATGTATATTGCTTGAGGGTGTTACCAAGTATCAATTGATGGCTTTGCACTGATTTTTCTATCATGATTTCACTCTTGAATTGCATAGCTTTACACTAGCATTACACAACCTCTAAGTGTTTGATAAAAAGTCTAGTTATGAGTTCTTGAGGAATTAAAGGTCCAAAACATGTCTTATGAGTTGAATGACTATATGCTGATGAAATGACGATGAAATAATGATAGAATGATGATGAAAAGGTATGTTATATATGATGATGAAAGGAGTGTGCATATATCTATAGCTATATATATATATATATATATATTATCTCTATAGTGTTGGGGATGACCAAGCCTAGCTCGGGTAGTTGTAGGCCTGGGTAATCTATTGAGGGGTTTGTACCTCGATCGCCTAGCTCAGGGGGTGGTAGGCCCCGGTAACCTTGTTGGGGGTTGGTAGCCATCAACCTTGATGGGGGGTTTGTACTCCGTCAACCTTGATGGGGGGTTTGTACTCCATCAACCTCGGTGGGGGGTTTGTACTCCATCAACCTCATGAAGGGGTTTGTACCTGATACGCTTATCTAAGGGGGTGGTAGGCCTTAGATTGCACTCTAATGGTCAGTCCTTACACTCATATTATGTTCTATATAAGCATAGGTTTACTTCAAGTATCATTCAAACATGCCATATTGTTAGTATGCTATTCATTGCTTATGATTATGCATTTTGCATATGAGGCGTACCTCTTGTTGCATTACATCCTACATACTTAGTACATTCAAATGTACTAACGCATACCCTATGCCTACATAATGTTACCATGTAGGAACTGGTGCACCGATTGATCATCCTCCTCCTCCACATGGCTAGAACGATTGTCTCTCAAGCTTATTGGTAAATCCTCCATTTCGGGGACGTTGCTTATGATCTCTTGATTTGTACTAAGTCTATCTTACTTTTCTTCATGTATCGACTATGAGGATGAGCCTGGTTAGTTGTCGTGGCCCCTCTCTTATCTATGTAATAGAGGTGTTATTGGACATGTTATATATCTATGTTTGTGAGCCTTGACTCTCTTGTTATTTGATGTTATCATATGGAAGTTTACCCTTAGTCCCATTTTTCTTGTTATGCCTATCTCTTAATGCCATGTTTTATTGTTTCCCATGACAAAGCATATGTAATGGTATGCTACAAGACTTATTTGGGGTTCTTTCGGGTTCCTCATTCATCAGTCATGTCTAGGCCCTAGGATTGAGTCATGACAAGGGTGGCATCAGAGTAATAGGTTGTTAGATCCTCGGAGTTCAACACATCGCATTAATAAGAGTCTTATTCATGGTGGTGTTCTGCACCACATCTATGAATAGGAGGCTATGAGACGTTTTAGGAAATATTTCCCTTCTTCATGTTCTAAGTCATGCTATAGAGTTGAAGTAAGTTTTCCTCCCCTAACGCTATGCTAAATCATGCCTAGTAGAAGGGGAAGATGAGCTCGCATGCCCGAGGAGCAATCAACCAATGGAGAGCTTAGGGATGCTCTCACATTGCTTACACAAGTGGTGGATAATCAACCCAATCAAGAGGCCCAAGTCCCTCATGCTCCTACATAGGCCTTTTGGGTGAGAGACTTCATTAGAATGAATCCCCCGGTATTTCATGTGTCAAAGGTGAGTGAGGACCCTCAAGAGTTCATTGATGAGGTCTACAAAATTTTCTTTATCATGGGTATGAGGATGGAGGATAAGACAGAGTTGGCAGCCTACCAACTCAAAGGGATAGCACAAATATGGTACAACCAATTGAAGGAGGAAAAGGGAGTCAACTATGTGGTACTTTGGGAGGAGTTCAAGGTGGCATTCCTTAATCAGTTCTTCCCCCTTGAATTTTGGGAAGTAAGTTGGTGGAATTTATGAATTTGAGACAAGGGTCTTTTAATGTGAGGGAGTACGCGCTCAAGTTTACCCAACTCTATAAGTATGCTCCGCATTTGGTGGCTGACTCAAGATATAGGATGAACAAATTTGTGATGGGTGTTTCTCACTTGTTTAGTGAAGAATGCTGGACAGCCATATTAATTAATGACATGGACTTGTCACGACTGATGACCTATGCCGAACAAATGGAAGAGGAGAAATTGAGGAAGAGAAGGGCTCATGTGTCCAAGAGGGCCTGTTTTTAGGGTAAGTTACAAAAGAGTGGCCGGTTCTATCAAGGACAAAGGTCTACTCATGCATTTGATGAGAGGGTTGCAAATGATCTTCAGAGAGCCCAAGGTGTTAGGGGTGTGGCTCCTATTGATGTGTGTCCAAAGTGTGGTAAGGGTCATGGTGGCCCATGTTTGAGAACTACCTGTGCTTGTTATGGTTGTGGGGAAATGGGGCATAAGGAGAGAGATTGTCTTCAAAACTGCAACAAGGGCAAGGGGGTTCATCTACAAGGTCCTAATGCGGTCTCATTGGGGAGAGGTGGCCGACAAGATGGTGCCCCAAGGCACAACCAATTCTATGCTTTGCATGGGAGGCAAGGGG